>DWEC01001557.1:0-13153 GCA_018245735.1 Microceris miodesmiata | reverse complement strand
GCTGTCGCGCTTATAACCACTAAACCACCGAGGAGGTCGATAGAAAATAATAAGTGTGATACAAATTAAAGCCTTCCTATAAGACGTGTGAACTGAACGCAAATTCGCTACTATGAAGCCCAATGTCGCTCGCTCGGCGGAACTGAACTGTGAGGACGCCAGCTCGCGCGGGCCGTCGATAAACGAAGTCGGAGACAGTGTACGGCCACAAATCGGGCTCCTCGGTTCCGTTTGCGGTTCAATTGCTGTCGTTCCGAGCTTGTGGTTAGCGCTCATCCTAACGATAGCCCACTTAAGGTATAACGCACACTATTGACAGACCAGTTTCAATATATTTGTATATTGGTCGGAAGTTCCTCTGACCGTTGAGCTAGTATAGCAACTTAAATGAACGTGGAAGGGACGAAATAATTTGCCGCCTTTATGGCGTGTGGAAATCTTGTGCGTTTGCTCAACGCTAAGGGAAATAAGTATGACAATATGTAAGTATGTATGTATATTTTGGAACATAATAAGCTTCTTCTAAGCATCGATAAATCTTAGGACTTTCCATCAAGTCGGATAACAGCCAGATGCTAGCTTATGTTAAATAAAAAATCTATGCCGTATTTGGTTTTTGTGGCGAAATCATAGTGGTGTTGTTGGTGTTTAAGTCCAAGAGATGCTTGTCATGCTTGACATGTAATTTAGAGAATAATAACGATTATAAAATTGTTGATTATCTGACAGGAGTTTGTATCGGCGATTTTTTAAGGGAGACATTAAAAAATATAAGAATTCGTCTGAATAAATATATTCGTCTATTACAAGCCTACCTTATTGTTCGAGCGGTTGCTCGTGTGCGACTGCCAATGGGAGGTCCTGGGTTCAAATCCCGGGTACTATAAGATTTTTCTAATTTAAAATTTCTTGTAGTGACTCGGAATCTTGACGGGTGCCCGGTGTATGGCAATAGGCTCACCACTTATTACATGGGACGTAAACGTAACTGGTGAAACGTGGGAGTGTACTACACTCCCCTGCCTACCTCTTCGGGGATTACAGGTGTGAAGTTACGTGTATATATAACAAGCGTTTTGTTCGCCAAATGTGCGTTAGACTTAAAGGCATTAACAAGCGTAATCTTGTCTTAACATAAGTAAAAGCATTGAACAAATAGATTGAAGTACTGTAATCTGGGCTTTAAATCAACATTAATACGGGTAGTTTGGGTAAATGAGAAACGTTCCAAATTGAAACTAGTCCAATGACCGATTGCCGTATTGCGAATTGACAAAATGAGTCCAATGACGATAATCGCTTTTATTGTGTAACTCGTCTTTCGCAAACGAAATTTGAAACCTAAAATTTTGTACTTGAAAAGTATAACAATGTATAAAGAAGCCAATTAAACTGCAAAGTATCGCTTTCGTTTTCTTTAACAAACGAATTGAGGTTTGGAGTTTTTTTTTAAAGACGCTGCTGTAATACGAAGCTCTTAAAACATGCTGAAGTTGTTATTTAACTACATCATGATTCATGACCTGTTTCCATTTCGTGCGTTCCACATCATAGAAATGCAGGTGATGACATCCAAAACTTATCATGTACCTATAAATATAAAAAAAAAACTTAACATCACTCCTGTAATTCCCAAAGGGGTAGGCAGAGCAGTGCAGCACTCCCACGTTTCACCAGTTACGTTTCAATCTCACAATGGAATAGCTGGTGAGCAGAGATCCAGACTCCAAGTGACTACTAGAAATTCTAAATTAGAAAAATCCAATAGTAGGTACCCGACCCGGGAATGAACCCAGGATGTCCCGATTGGCAGCCGACCATGTATAAATATTCCAGTATAGCAAACTTACTCTATAAAACTCAACAAAAATATTCAAATGGTTCACTTATCGACCAAATTAACTGATAATTATTTTTATGCCAAGTTTCTGCTCAAATATTTACGGCCTCACAGGTAAATATTGCTAGAAAATACGTTTGATGTTCATTGTCCCAAAAATAAAATGTATAAGAAATATCTCGTAATAAATAATTCTTTGTTAAGAATTGTCGAACGAAAATAATTTACTAGAGTTGTATAAGTATTTAATAGAAAAAGCTTTTCTCCAAGCAAAGCTGTGTATTGAGATAAATATTTGAGAATGTAGTCTCATAAATATAATTCATAATGATACTTATTGTATTTATAATGGACTGTACAACGCAGTATTCGTTTTTAATCACATCGTCATCATCATTAATTCTTTAATCGTTTCGCTGTTGGGTACCTTTCAGAATGAGAAGAGTTATGGCCATCGTCTGCCACGCTGATCAAGTGCTGCTTAGTAGACTTATACATACATTTTTAATAATTGGAAAAAAAACCTGAAATTAAGACTATTGTAATCTGTAAAACATAATGTCCTTAATTTTGTAACTTCTGAAAGAACAGTATTTTCAATTGTACGTGTGTTTTATATTTGCCTACGAGTATGTGTACTGTAAATAAAATCTTTCTTTGAATTATTATTCCCCGTATCGTTTATTTGCGTTGCCTTATGTGAGCGATTCTTGATAAGACTTTTGATATTTACATATCTAAGGGGTTTCCAGCTTTGTTGAAACCGAAGGGAATTTGATGCGGGAAGAGGGATATATTCCAGACATTTTCGTGAACATTTCAGATATGACTTTGAAAAAAAACATTTATGTTTCAAATGTCACATACTCGTCGTATATTTGTTACTTTTATGTAAAACACCTTTACATTTTTTAACTGTCTGGTTATTATTATGCCAGGTGCCATAAGGTGTACCTACTCCTATAGACCTGACAAGTGTTTCCTGTATTCTTAACCAGATTAAACAATTAATAACTGTGTAGTTCCTGGTAAAACCTGTATGTACAATAGTGGTTAGCATGAAGTCGAAACCACTAATTTACACACAGTTCTAGTAACTTCTATAGAGGTTCCATAAGGAAAACCTCACTTTTGTGTGTATTTGTACTACTAACTTAGTTGTCCAGACTAAAAATGTACACTTAGTGGGTGGTTTGAAAAGTGTCGCACATATTTATGAGCTAAGCAACTGGGAAAAAACAAGGCAAGGTGAAACTAAACAAAGCGAAGCAATAACAGAAGAAAGCGTGATCACAATAAAACAAGATAACCAAAAACAAAACAAGGCGAGGCAAAAACAAAACAAAACGAAGCAAAAACAAAACACGACGAGGTTTTTCTCACATCGTTTCAGTAAACAAATGCTCTTAAAACCTATTAAAAAGCCAACGACAATCACATTATAGCAGATATGCTTGGAGAACGGGTAAAAATGAAAAAGATACAGCCATTAAAAGCTAGCGCGCTTAACGAAGCTTCTATGACGTCAAAAAAGGTTAAATAAAGTTTGTAATCTATCAAGTTACATTGGCGATAGGAGATGCGAGTCATTACCCTCCACTCGCGAGAGAGATTGAAAATTTTACGGTCGTTTTCTTTACATAAGTGTACCTTCTACATAATATCACGCCTGTACTTCTCTAAACCTTTTGTCCTGTAAATTATTTAGCGTTATAATTTAAATACAATGCGCCTTTTGATAGATGTCAATGCCGAGGGAGCCCAAGATATCTCTTTTGACCAAAATGGTCAGATACTGGCCGGGTAAGCTTAGAAATATTTGACATTCGGTGCTCGCTGCCTAACCTAAGAAGGAAATAGCGTGATGATGTAATAATAACAAAGATGATTAAGGAATTATTGCAATTATATTTTCCAATGTATCTCTTTAAGCCAGTTTAATTATTGTATCGATATTAAAAGCAAAATTGAATTTATCTGTCTACCGTCTGACAGGCAATGGAGAATGGTCATTACGGTACCCGAGATGGGAAATGAGATATTTAACGAGTTATTCTCATAATGTATTCTACTAAGTGTATATTTTAGTTTATATATCAAACTTTACCTTTACCAACACGAGTTTATATATCAAACTTTATTATATACCTATAAAGTTACATTATGAAAATAAAACAATATATACGGAAATAATAATACTGTATCAGAAGCATGTCTGTCATCTCAAGTCAGAGATATTAGTGACTTGTTATTCTGTGCCTACCCCATAAGGGACATCATCTTTAAGGGACCTGCTATGACAATAAAAAAAAATGAGATACAAAAATAAAAATAACGATAGCCAGCGATATTCACGTCTGTGAGTTTTTTCAAGATTTTCGTATGTGTTAAACACATTCTACGACGTCACGTTTATTTTCGTTTGATTACTCAGGAGTATCGGAGAGATAAGTAAATATTCGTCTATACAAAAACATATATTTAATTATCCAGGACGATATGGCACAATTATTCTTGGTTGGATTAATACTTGTTTATGAAAAAACGTAAAGTCACGCCTATAAACCCCGAAGAGTTAGATAGAGGAATGTAGAACACTCTTATTTGTGTAATAATAAAGATTAAAATTATATAAATAACAAACAAACAATAACTAACGTAAATAAAGTAAAAATATGTAGCATACAATATACTAAGCGATACTAATGCGCTCTCTGCCCACTCCGTAAGGGATCTGACGTGATGATGTATTAATAATAATAAAGTAATACACTAAATGTACAACTCTCTACGTTACTAGTGATAATAATATTTTACGGGTAGAGATATAATTTTGACATACATCGAAATGCTGCAGAATTTCCCAATGAATGCTGTAGCTTTTCAAGCGGGAAAATATTCAAGTTATTCTTAAGAAATACCTACGAAGGAAACGAACGGACGAAATGTAAAGCATTGCCTAGTGGAGTATTAATCAACTCTTCAATACATTGGCAGCCGTCCACAGCAATATGTCTTAAAAGAGCTTCTTAGTAAAAAGATACCTTCGATGAATCGGTACATAATTTTTACATTGAAGTGTCCTACAATCGTTGAAGAGGTCGGTCACAGACGGGCTGAACTCCATTAGTGAGTGTTGGACGATGGCCAGACTAGACGGTACGAGCAGGACTTTTAATTTCGCACTAAGAAATAGTTGTGCTGGAACAAATTTTGTTCGAAGGAGAACATGTTTCTAGAACATGTTTCTAGAACACGCTTTTAGAACATCTAGAACACATTATTGACGGCTTAGAAAAGTGGCTTAACTTCTAGTTTAATTCCCTGCCGGCGTCGAATCTTCCCGATTCGTATAATCTGGATTGATTAAAGATAATAGTGAATTGGGACTGTCTAGGTGAGCTTGCCACATAGGATGCAGCTATGTCCATCTCGCATTCCATCAGGTGAGATTGCAGCCAAACGCAAGGCTATTTGCTAAATAATAAAAAGATACTTTCTGATCTCTAACTAGAGCGTAAAAGCCTTAATCCTTCTTGTCCTATGAGGAGGCCTGGAATAATAAAGGAATAGTAATACTTGTTTATAATCATGATAATTGTCGTGATCCACAGAGCTTTAATATAGTTTCTTTAATACTGACTTTCTCGCTCAGTGTTATACTTGCTAATATTAAGCTGTCATTGTTTTAAAGTTTCTTAAAATTCAAATGAAATTTTTTTTATTTGTTTATGAACAAATAAAATACAATTAAAAGCAGTGACAGCCTACTGGTGTGAACTTTAACCCTTTCACTCCGGGGGTACTGCGTTCAAATTCACGGCACGCACTTCTTTAAAACAATGTGTTTTAAGACTAAATATCACTTGCTTTAATGTTGAAAGAAAAAGTCGTGAGAAAGAGTGCACACCTTAGGGTTTTTAAAAAAACCTTCTCTAAGCGTTCTGTTACAACCTCTCATCCTGGAGAAAGGACTGGAAAAAGGACAACATATTGATCAAGTTATAATTATATATATTATTTTTATTAAACATATTCGTAATCTGAGCTTTAACCGGTTTTATTCCTTCTATACATTTTATAGATGTGGAGGAAAAAGTAAAAATTTGACTCTTTAATAAGCTGGAATCGTTACATTGGGTAAAATTACTGAATGTGTGAGGCAGGCACGAGATAGCTGATCATGTGTTGCCTTAATAGTATGTATAATATTGGTATATTACAAATAAATATTATATTGGTTTATAAGTTGAGTTTCCAGAGACATATGTTATAAGTTTTAAAATATGTCCAGATAGTTGGGAGGAAATAAAGAAAAAACTCACAAATATATCATATCTCAGCTCATCGCAGGCCACGTGATATTACTTAGATAAAACAAATAAAAATGCTTGCGAGTCCTTTCCAGGTGAAAGCTAGTTCTGTGCTAAAATTCTGTGTAATAAAGCAGACATGTGCCGTAAGCCGCGAATTAAAAATTGTTGTCCACTCAGCGCCGCGTGCGGGGATGCGGGGAATCATTGAACCTCTACAGTTTGTTCTTGGAGAGCTTTCCACATCGCAAAAAGCTTGCGCGCTGCTAAATGAAATTGAATTTGTCATTTTCATTTGCAGTCCATGTTTTATTTGAGATTTTTGTACCATACCAAACCATCATCTTCACGTCAGCCACTTCCGATCCACTGCTGGACATAGGCTTTAGCCAAGGTGTGCCAAAACACCTACCTGTATGTCCGCCGTTCCACTGGACCGATGATCTTAGGAAGGTGGGTGGGAGTGGTGAAGTTACTGTCATTTACCGGACACATTTGAAGTTAAAAAACCCAATTCTACTTTCTACTTTCGCTCCGAAATCGCGCTTGGAACTACCCGACAATAGAGGCAGCAGAATATACTATACCGTGACATTAACCCGCACTTAACCAGCGTGGCCAAATATGGTCTTAACATTAACCTCAAATAGACGGTCAGTCGCCGCCGCGATCGGGTTGCAAAGCCAGAAGCTCATGATATAAGGACCTTGCACAGGTCCGAAACTGGTCGGGCCATCCCGAAAAACGTACGTGAATTAAACCTCTACATATATAATCATGTGTACGAGTATGAACACACACAAAATATTTTCCAGTAACATGATACTATACGATTATATTAAAATAAAACAGACAACTTACAAAAACAAAAATTTTATTAAATCTCCTGTAAATGAGAATTATTATTACATCGTCACGCCAGGTCCCTTACGAATTAGGTAAAGAGTACCGACCGTCAAATATATCCTTACAGACTTGCTTACATAAAATACATTCTGTTACGTTCTTCTATTCTATTATCGATATACAAGTAAGCTTATGAAACATCATCAGCGAGTGATGATCGAACTTACGAGATCTTTAAAAACCATTTTATTCCACCTAAATTAACAGCACCGGCAAATACAATTTCAAACCGAATGCTAGTAGCCGGCGCTAATGAAGTTGGTTTAATTCGAATATACCAGTTATTATCTCTTTGTGCCAAACGCTGGCACTATGCTGTGTTCGACGCAATATTCTACTTGTTTATGGTTATGACAACTGGAGCGCGGGCCGGACTTTGACAGCGGATAATACTGTAATACTAGCAGTGCATAGGATATTTTACATGAGCTTTGTTGTAGCCCCGTAACCCTTAGGCGCAATGCATTAGAAATAAAATATCTACTTGATAGCGCAGCGGCGGTCGGTTCTTGGTCGTAGATAGTATTGTTTTCATACAATGGTTTTTATTACATTATTATAAGTTAACGTATGTTTAAATATGTAAATTAATGTTTAAATACGTATATAGAAAATATGTAAATTATATCTTTAATTCCGAAATGATATCGTCACGTCAGGTGCCGTATGGGGAAGACAGAGAGCATCGTATGAAAATTATCAGTCCTTACAGACGTGGCGTGTCTCTTTTACATTCGTAATCAAAATGGTAATATTACATAGTAATAGTTATCATCAAATGTGTTTGGTTTGGTAAGTTTTATGGTCTAAATTGTATAATTAAAATAATTCATCGGAAATAAAATTAAGTAAGAAAAAGCTTGATAAACATTTTATAGAGTCGATGAATTAAAAATACAAATGATTTTGATTCCATTGTGTAAATATTTTTAACATGTAATGTTAGTAAAATATAAAACAATATTGAGTATTTACTATTGAATATCATACAACATTAAAGTAAGTCACCCGATATTGAATTGAAAAACGTCTATACCCTCACTTAAATAACAAAATGTGGCCTATAAGATCCCGCGCGTCGCCATTCAATCAACTCCAATCCTTTTCGGGTCCGTAACTACCCAACGCGCCTGGGTCGAGTGGAGCAGATCTCATGTCCACTCCCCGAGGCGGCGGGTAATAGACGAAGTTTCACCACGCCGTGCTTTGTTCGTGCCCGAAATAGAGTTTCACTTTCCTGCCCGAGGGATATCTAATTAATCGAATTGCTAATTAATTTGTGATACAGATATATCAACTGATGTTAAAGTTTGTTTCGAAATATTCAGTTTTTATTTTAATCAAAAATATCCATTAATACCATTGTTTAACCTTTTTTCGATTTAGTGTTGCTGACGGAAAATCTTTTTGGAATAAGAACCGCTAAGTTGAAACTTATATTGACATACTTATAGTTAAAATAATTATATTATTGGGTAAGGTTGAAGTGTAGTATTAGTAGTTTATTAGGCTTTATCTTAACTATATATCATATCTATCATATCTTATTCATCTTACACTTAATGTCTCTAATGACAATGTCATGATACGAAAAGTCTTTCGGCAGTCTCTTTGTAATGAAATCAGTACCGTAGTTATTCTAATAGCTAAAAGCTATGTAAGTATGTGAACACTTTTATATTTTATATTGCTGTAAAAGAAATAAAAAGCAGGATTTTCTAAATTGATCACAAAAGCATTAAAAACAACACAGAGATAAGTAACAGTTGTTATTGGCACGGTTTCCGAACGAATCGGGCGTTTGGTTATCGTAAACGAACTTTCGACATCTGCTCCGAGGAGATAACGAAACAAAATATTCCTCTAAGAAAAGATACCGAAATAAATCACTCCCGATGGACATGGCCCGAACAATCCGATAACTGTAAAGCGCTTGCTCACACCAAGGGGACATATCAGCTTATCTCTTGACGACTGAAACTGCACTTCGAGCTATTTGTCAAACTTTCGCCACCGACGAAAATACAGGCCACGATCGACCGGCTCATCTTGAACCCTTGGTACACTTTCATAAAGTTACAGCCTGTACTCAAGTTGTACCGACGTTGGAAGGCGATGGCTCTTATTAAATTGGCGTTGTTTGCGACAGATTGTGAGTATCATCTCATGTATAATTCAGAAACGACGAGTTTGAGTCGTGTGGAAACTTGGTCTGCGACTTTGATGCATTTCGTTGTCCCATATGAGAGATTGTAGGGAATAAATGAATATTTGCTACCAATAGCATTTCTGTTTACGAACGAAATTCTATATTTTAAACTTTTTATTTATATGTTTTCGAAACTAAAACTTAATGAATTATGGAACTCCGGAATTTTGTTATGTTAACCGAAGTCATGCTAGTGGCAAACAACTCGTACCAGTTATTATCACAAAACCTTGTATCAAAAAGGAATAGCCTTCTTAGGGTCGAACTCATTAAAATACATAGAATTACATATGAATTCACTTAAATACATAGAGTTACATTCGAATTATTAAAATACATAATTGGTAAATCGTGGAAAGGTACTACATTCCTCTGCGTACTCCTCCTGGAAAATACAGACGTATTCTGTTGTAATAATTACAATGGGAATAGAAAATAATACTTTATTAAGAAATAATTTGTATCGGAAGCAGAAATATGTTTTTACCGACCGAACGGATAATGATGGAAAGACTTCCTTTGTTGGAAATTCGAATTATCAACAACTTTACAAGGACGAGCTCGTCCCAGCCGAGAAATTGAGACTCAGAAAGCAGTCGCCGTGGAACCAAATTGTTATTTAAATTGTTTAAGAAGCAATTAAAAACAAGATAAGCCCAAAGATTATAAAACCTCGGTACAACTTTTAATTTATCCACAAAACTCGAGATTAACTTACAAATGAACCATGCTGTTACTTTTGAAAATAGCAAAACTTTAATGAAAAAAGGATAACTTTCTTATTTTATTTTCCACACCAATAACTTATTTTTTATAGTTTCAATTTTATCAGGATATTATTATTGGTTTATATATCACATTAGGTCTATAAGGACAGATATATTTGGCACTTAGTCTACCTTACCTACTTCCTGATGAACATTGCGTGACGAAATAATAGCAAGTATAATAACTTCAATGATCGCTGAATGGTGATAAATTTGTTCATATACTCCAACCGATTGTTGAATTCCAAATCAATTTGGTTCGATCGCTCATGAAGTAATGTGACCCAATTAGCTCCACTGTGGACGGCACTGCGTCACGTTGATTAAGTGGTTCTGCAGAATATCCAGCTCTAGTGGATTTCCTTTCATATTATTTGGGCATATTTGAATTGATAATAGAGGTATCAATATAAATCAATACTTATCTATCTTGACCAAATGAGTTAGATATATGCCGTGGAGGAACCGAGTTTCTAAAAGTAGTGTGTGATTATGAAGAGAGCGATGAACGTAGGAAAAGCACGTCTCATCTGTACGGATAGAGATATTTGACACTCGGTAATATCTGCTAATTCCGCAAGGAATCTAGCGTGATGACATAATAAACTAATAATAATATGTGAATATCTTAATGACAAACATTTTTATTTTGAGAGGAGATCCACATCCAACAGTGGACGATAAAAAGTTGATGTTGCTAATTATGACGAAATGATGTTTAAGACTAGGGTCATGAATTGGCTTTTTCTTCTTTCGTCTACCATGCATAAACAGAGGGACAAAATCAATTTTCATCATTTTCAAGTTTCAACCAACCGTATGACTGCATAGGTTGCATTATGAAAATAATTGTTCAGGTACATTAGTCTTCATATAAACTAGTAAAACCCTAATTCTAGCAGTTTTACAGGACACGACAGCCGCTCTTAACTAATCAGGGCTGAAATAATCCACAAAACCCAACAGTGACAGTTTCACATGCAATTAAAAATTAACATGTCCAAAGGGCCGGCGCTCGTAACATCTGAATATTCATCAGTTGCCGTTAACACAATAACATCAACAAGTTCGTTGACGATGGAGGGTGCGTTGAATTAATATTAAGTGGTGTACTAATACCCTAGATGGATGTGGAGTCACGTGGCATTGTGTTGACGAGCCAGAACTTTAATAAAGAGCATCCCGGGATTAAGTGTGTTGCGCTAACGGCGTACCCCGCCTGTCTAAACGGCTTAAATTTTTATTTCCTTCACGATTTTTCACATTTTAGATATGACTTTAATAAAACTGTGCTAGTCTCCGCTAACATTGTGTTATTAAAGTCGTTTTATATAAGTTACACCTTCAGGTCTTTAAGTTTCGCGGGTTTTTATTTTAAAGTTAGTAGCACAATTTTTATGTAAATATTTCGTGAATTCTTTTAATATTATTAAATATATTTTTTTATTGCAACGGTCAAAATTAACACTTGTTTATTTAGGTCCCCGTGATTAAATGTTTATATTATGACGGCCTTGGTTGAGTGATTACAAACGCAACTGTTGATCGAGAGGTCGCGGGTTCGATTACCGGTTAACTTAGAATTTCTAGTATTAGCTTGGTGTCTGAATGCATGCCCGGTATATGGCAATAAGCTCACTCTCTATTCCGTAATAGGACGTGGAATTTAACAAGTGGATCAAGGCAGTGTACTACACTTCTTTGCCTCTTCGAGAAAAACAGGCGTGAATATAAAAATAATATTTTTATGGGACAAGCAGAGGACAGGGCGCTGTGTGGCTGTTAAGGCTAAGGTTATGGGTAGCACTGGACTGAGACAGGGTGATGACAATATTGTTTAGGTATATTATATTATTATCTGTGCAGGAAACTATGTTTACACGAAATCTTAATAAATTCTCATACTGTAAAAGGTTATTATTTAAAAAAGTTTTTTTTTTTTAAATATTAGAACCTCTTTTTGCGAAAACATAAAAAAACATATTGTGTTCACACAATAATACATATGTATTTTATGTACCAATATGTAAAGTTTCCAAACGCTCACAAATTACAATCGCAAATGGTACACAATTTCGGAAATTAAATTTTTAATTACTCATCTGACTCCTACAAAATAATAAATGGTATCTAACCTTGAAAATATTGATTGACTCTAATAGACAGTTGATAGATGTTAACAATACTTGGTGCTGCGCGCTATAGCGCTAAGCGACATGCCATGTTGGACTGATCTCTACAATGGACCGATTTCTACAATATACCACTTTTTCTAGTGGACCGAAGAATCATAACTATGTGCTTGAATAATTTTACTTTTATATTAATGTATACATTTATTATGATTTAGTTGGTGAATATTACAAACAAATATTTGTAATAGACAATAGTATTAAAATTATAACGTACGATCATAAAAGTCAACAAGCTGCGGGATCATAGATGTGACTTATAAAGGTACATTGACCCTCAATTCCCGTAGCAAGCATATTTTACCTAAATCACCAAGTTTTAAATATCATCTTGTAATAAGACGGGTGCAGATCCCGGACATTTAAAACCTCGCAGTCATAAATCAAGTGGCCGTCCCTTCAGCGTTGCCTATAAAATTGCTCCTGGTTATTAAAAGTTTCGCCCCTAATTGTGAATCCGAAGCAAAATTCTTATTGCGGTTAGAGGGTCCCGAACTACGCGGAGGTCACTAAGTCCCATTTACGTCAGGCCCTATTATCCCTTCCGAACATATTGCCATTATTGGATGACCTTTAATGGATATCACCTCTCATAGTGGTCAGGTCGATTGCTGTAAGTTATTGCTTCTAATGTGATAGGCGAGGTTATGTGGCCTTTTTATTACAGCTGTAATGGTTTTCGGTGTTTGGGACCGTTTGTAATATTACGTCCTATAAGCTGTACTTATGTATGTAACACACGTTAATCTGAGGGAAAAACGAAACACAATTATATAGACAGATCTGTTTGAGAAGGCAAACATTCTCGGGTTTATTAAGTGTGATCTATAATACCTCACAAATCTTTTGGGAACATAATTCGTTCGCACAAAAACACATTATTTTCCTATATTGACTTACACCCTTAATTAATTGAAAAAACATTT
>DWEC01001556.1:0-13157 GCA_018245735.1 Microceris miodesmiata | reverse complement strand
ACATAGCGTTTATTATAATTTTTTTTATTTATATAAAAAGAAATACATTAGGATCACGAATATCAAGAAGTTTCGTCAACAAAAGGATTACATTTTTTTTATGTATAATCAAAACATACTAAACTTTTCATTAGAAACTAAATCGTTTTTAGTTATAGATGTGCTCGCTCAAAAACAAAGCAACACTCAATTCTTGGAGACATTTTTAATATGTTTTTTTGTCAATTCTATATTTAAATTACTTCTCATGGAATATTTAAAGAAACTTTCTGAGACCTGTAAGCTCTAAAAAAAATATGAGTGAACATTTGAGCTCTGATGCGCATTCAAAAGTTAGTTCGCGATTGGGGACTACGGTATACCAGTATGCGTTAAGAGCAAACGGCGATAACTGAGGGGCGAGTGTCCTCCTGAGAACGCGCAAAGTAGGGGTATCGAGCCCCGAAAACCTTGCTCCAATGTGATAACACTGCGACGTTGTGGGGTAAATTTCATCATCTTTTAATAGAGGAAGTAATGTTATCAAGACAAATATAATCAAAATATTAGTAGGGCAGCGGGGGGTTATCACTGTTTTCTTATTTTTTAATTCATCTCGTTCTTTAATATCAATTATTAATTAAATATGTTGTGTTTTTTTCAAAGTCATCAAATCATTTAGTTGTATTAAAGAGTTTTCTCTATAATAAAAATTGTGGAGACGTTTTTTTCTTTTGTCATTATTGATCTGTATCTTGTATGTATTCGCGCTCGATAATATTACATTTTAAATTGTATTTAATGTGATTACTAATTATACCGATTTTTTATTTATCTGAATTTAACAGAAATGCATTATTGATCTAATTATAGAACTACTTTTGTAAAATGTAGCTCACTCTACATCTGAACTCTACCGTGATATTTTAGCCACCTTTTTGCTTCATATATTTATCCTTCGACTCAAGTCAAATCGCTACCTTTTTATTCTATGCTAATTTATGTAATATTTCCATGTACAATGTGTTTTAGTGCTTTTATATGGGTATATAGTACATAGTTCGTAAGTATATAACAATTATGTACTCTACCGTTTTATCTTTTTAGTCTCTGTTATCCGATGGAAACAGCTATTTATCAAATATGCGATATTTACATTACATTCTAACACAGTATCGCGCATCGTTGGTCCGCTATAAAGAGTATAATACCAAAATGCATGTATGCAGTTTTATAATAATAACATGAAATCTACGTATTAGGTAAATCACCACACTTTGAATGTTATCTGGTTTGGTTTATATCTCAAATAAATTGGGTGTTTTTTTTTATATTGCGTCTGTTGTAAATGTTATTTTATTTCGGTATCTGACCCAAAATACAGATCACTAAATTAACATTCAAAACAAGTGTAGGTAGGTACTAAATAAACAATGCCGTGACCCCCGCGCCGCCGGCACACGCGCTATCAATTGTTGATATTCTCACATCTCGTGGTAGGAGGCATTTGCGTAAGCGCGTGTTTAATCTATTCACCAGTGTAGTTAGAACTCCGCTGTCCAACTCAACCACCTGTAAAGCATCATTTCATACAGGTACCGAGGGGGGCAGGGCAGGCTTTTCGCTATTGGTTAGTGTTATCGATAACAAGGCAACGTGGGAGCTTCGATGCGCTCGCGCCGTCAGTCGGCGGCGGATCGTCGCTGGCTCCAGACCTACTTGGGGGGTGTTAATCGATTTTAAACGAAACTATGTACAGTTGTATG
Organism: Microceris miodesmiata; assembly: GCA_018245735.1. Taxonomy (NCBI): domain Eukaryota; kingdom Metazoa; phylum Arthropoda; class Insecta; order Lepidoptera; family Hesperiidae; genus Microceris; species Microceris miodesmiata. The sequence continues at coordinate 11,412 of DWEC01001556.1, read as the reverse complement.
GTATACATTATATAATAAATTGAAGCAAGGTAGATAAGATAAAAACCATAGTTTCCACTTCTTTATCAATATCATTAAAAGACAATGATAACGACGTAACAAAACATGTTTTGATCCACATTAATTTCATCTTGCATAAAAATAAAGATACAGTTTACAACTAACTGAACAAACAAACGCATCATAAACATCTGACGATCACAGACCACAGTCGTGTACTGGCTAAATAACTACACAATTAGTGGCCGATAAAATTTTAATAATAGTTTATTTTTAATTACGAGTTATCTGCCAAGTAACTTTAATGACCACACAAAGATTTACGCTAATTAACGTGAGTATTTACAATGATGATAAAAGGATAGTTCTCGCGCACCACGCCTGTACGGTAGGTACACCCGGTTACAGCGATAAGGTGGTGGAACCGAACCGTGCATGTGTGTGTACTGTAAATTCAACATGGCGGTTATCTGAGCAAAACAATACCACGCGGAGCGCGCGTGCCGGCCGCGCGACTCGTAAAAATAGAACGCACTGCGAGGACCATGCTAAAACCAACGGCCAGCGTTAGTCCAGCTGTCCTGCCGCTCTCCTCTCTTGCAGTTGAGACGGTTTTGAGGCTCGCTTTCAAAACGGCACGGATCAAGGTGAAGTGGACGTTCACGTCGTCGTCGCCCGTACGGGAAGACCACGCCCTGCTCATGTTTTCGACGTGCCAGGTCCAAATACTTGGCAATGTTTTGGCCCCTGACGGAATGTTAGCGTGAACGTATTTTACGCGGTTGCCACTCGGATTGGGTGTAACGGTTTATTTATATATTTTTTTTTGTGAACGGTTGTCACAAAAAAATGGGCGATAAAAAATGTAAATAGACGAAATGAAGAACAATTAGTTGGGCCGTAAATATAGTATCATATATTGTCATAAATACATGGCATGTTATGAAAACTTAATATTTTTTTATTTCTCTAGTCAGAGTAAACAAGGTACTGTATAGTGTTCTAGAGGGTTCCGCAGTATGTGTCCTGAAAAAGATGTGTGTGCAGTCTTTCGATTCCTGCTGGACGACCTTGATAGGCTATGGTCTTTATCAACCCTTTTTATTGTTAGAGAAGATCCGTGCTGTACGGGAAGTAGTCTGGTAATGGTGATATACACCAGAAACTTGTCTTGTTTGTGACTACAAAAAATTGTTTTGTTGACAATATAAAACGAGTTTGTAAGACGCAAATTTAAAATGAAATAAGAAAAAAAAAGCATTATATACGGAACTTGACGACAATAGCTTTGACTAATTATTTATTTATAATCTACGTACACTGTTTTGTTATAAAGTTAACATTATAAACAAAAACGTGCAAACTTCAATGTGTATGAATCTAAAATAACATTTCACTACTCGCTATGATAAGAAACTAAATAAAAATCCAATGAACATAGAAATGAATTAAAAAGTACATTCTTTGCACCGCAATAGGTTTAGTTTAATCCAATTTTGCGTCTGAGAACAAATGTACATGCTTTTTTTTTAAAGATAATTATATTTTTCAGTATTTTGTTTAAAGTCGTTTATGTCAATCCAGATATACATATGTAACATATATTATGTACCATATAGATTTTAGATCTTCATCGGCGTATTTCCAAGACGGAACCATCTCCGACGAGTAATGCCTAAACACATTGTGTGGGCATCTTTAAGAATTATTGATATTATTATAAAATATTTTTTTTAATTTATTCATTAAAAACAAATCCATTACGAAGTACAAACACGTAATACGAGCGAATAATTTTCCGTTACGTTACAAGTTTTTGTTAACACCATTAAAACTCCGCAATTGAATCTTGATTAGCTCGTTTCCGTTGTTATTGAGGAAAATCGTTCGCCGCATACGACAAAGGTATTAAACGATTATTACGACAAGAACTTAGCTAAAATTCTACGGTTTTGTTGGGTGTGGCGAAAAAAATTTTGCGCCTTTTAACAACTTCTTTAACACAATTTGTTACGTTTCCTAAATAGACCCGTTAGAATTAATTATCATAATATTTAATCTTAAAAATTAATAATCTCTTGGGTTTGATGTTTGAAATATATGCAATTAGGAAATTTTATTTAGTTCTAAGAACCGCTAATGATTGATGGAATTCTGCTCAGGAACAGGATTTGTTAGGTTTTAGAATAATCTGCATGTTTAAATCTTTCTAGCACTTTTATTATAAGTAGGGTTTTTTATAGCACTGGCTATCTCCAGTTTAAGATCACACAGCCTTTTGAAAGTAGTCAAGATATTATTTTTAGTATTAAAGGATATTCGAAACAAGTACAATGCCATTGAGTAAAAAGTTACCATTAAAGGTGATTGCAGGTAAATTGGATAATTGAAACATTTACTATTTTGAAATAGTTGCGACTCCATTGCTTAATTAATGAATAAAAAAAAGAATAAACTGCTGAAATTATAACTGTACATTACGAGAAAGAAATTAATTTAAGCTTTTCAGTTGTGTTTTTAATGCAATCCATATTAAATTGTCTAGCTTTTTCTATGTGATATCTCTGTAAGAGCTACGATCTATCTCTGTAAGAGCTCAGAGCAAACGAACCGTAAGTTAATCGCTTGGACTTCGGCTTGTTATCTCCAGATTACAACCATTAAACCGTCTTGGATATTCTCTAGGCGATAAAAGCCTGCGGGAGACGAGTTGTCTGCTAGGTGGTGTAATATACATATGTATCTAGTTTAATCCTATTGCGGAATTAATTAAACGTAACTGATAGGCAAATAAAACGCGGGAAAGTCGTACAGTCTTATTTGTTGCCTTTAGAAAAGATTTTATGTTTTTTTGCCATCCAATTTTCGAGTTCCAACTTCCGCTGTTGGAAACTGGTGTCTTTAAGTGTGAAGAAGAAGTTCTGGTTTGTCATACTGACTCAACACTTTATCTGACGGCCTGCCCACTGTATTTATTTACATGACAAAATGTATGAGATAGTTCGAAAAGAAAAATTGTACACATAACCATGGGCGTACCCAGGTTCTGGGCTTGGGGGCAAATAAGATTTTTTTCAGCTGTGTTCTATGCGCATCTTTCCCTTCCACACTACACGAAGACACCTACACTAAACCTTAAGTATATGTTAAATATAAAGGTAAATTAAAAGTTAATGCATATTATATCGTACTGCAAAATAAGAATTATAATCGACAACAGTAGGTAGTACAGAGGTATACGATATCCAGGAGAGGGGGGCACAGCTGCCCCCCACCCCTGGGTACGCTCATGCAAATAACGAAATCTGATTTTTTATTGTGATAACGATGTATATTGTTAGATTTGTGGAATATAAGTATAATTTCAATAAAAACTATAAAAATTAAGATGTGTAAAGAATACTATATATTTCATTTTCATATAATGCCTTAAAATCGTGACTAGCTGGCTTCGCCCTTTCCAATGTCAAACAAAACAAAGGGCTTCCAGTCCTCGGCGGCGAGCAGTGACTCACTGTATAAAAATATGACTGCTACGCCCCGTGCACACACTGCATTGTTTAGGATCGCACGGTAACATAATGTTTGTAACATTAATTGTGTATAATGAACGTGTTAAACGCTTTTTCATATCGTTCTCAACTGAGTAAAAACATTTAAAATTAGATTTTGATGAAACCAATGTTATTGTATTATAACATGTGTCATCAAATTTAGAATCGATGGGATAAAGTTTTCTTAATAGAAAGGTGTTTATGTTCGTCACAACTTTCGAACTTTACACTCCTAAGTTTTGAATAGCATTATATGTTGATATGGCTACGTATTGTTTTATTGAAGTCTAAGTAAGAGTATAGTAAAGTCAAGTTTTTTCATCCACCCTGTCGACTTTCAACCTTTTGTTGCCTACCCTTACAGGTTGAATTTCTTACTGCTGGCCTAGGCAAAAGTCGAAATTTCTTATTTCTTATTTCCAGCATCGACAGTTTAAACTGCGCATTACTGAGTCACTAATGGCCTTCCGCTTTATAATATTCTTGTAGACTTCCCTCTATCGAAGATCGATGATGTCTTCATGGAAACTCTTAAATGTACAAACATTGCTTCCTTCTATATGAAATCACTAAAATTGTGAGAAATCACAAAAATTATAGCTTATTGGAATTTTGTATAACAAGGAATTCATAAGATATTCTTTATTCATATATTTCTACCGTTACAAAGGTTCACGGTAGATTAGTGAGAGTGAACAAGGGGAAAATCTAGCCCACAAAACGGTGTACAGGAAAGACCGACGGACTTGGGTGTCTGCCAAACAATTCAAGAAATCGCTTCCCTTTTAAGAAAGCTTCGTTCGATTTCTTTATAACCTTTGTCTTAGAGATTAAGGCGAGAATTTTGTTTCATAAGGTGATTAGGGGTATCGAATGGAAATGTATAGTAGGATTGTGTTGGGAATTAGGAATTTCATTAATTTCCTCTATTTGACACATACACACACGTATACCTTTGCTCTCTCTAGAACCATAGTATAAGTTCTAGAACTATAACACATACACATCTCGTTCTGGAACCATAGCATATGTTGGCTACAGAAATATCTCAAAACAAAACTCCTTAAGTATTTTACAACAACAACATCAGCCTATCTCAGTCTACTGCTAGACATAGGCCTCCCCCAATGAGGGCCATCGCGTTCTGTCCTTTGCTTGTCGCATCCAGCATCAGCTTGTCGCAGATCGTCATCCCACTAAGCCAAAGGGCGTCCCGCACTACGTTTGCCGACACGCGGTCTCCACTCTGGAATTCGCTTACTCCACCGATTGTCTGTTCTTCGGCAAATATGACCAGCCCATTGCCACTTCAGCGTGCTAAATCTTTGAGCTATGTCGGTGACCTTGGTTCTCTGTGGAATAGTTTCATTGTTGATTGTTCACACATTAAAATATTTAATTTTCAAATATTATGGTATGGATGGTGAGAATACTACGTAGTTTACCAAATGCTGCCCAACCAAATCGATTCCTCCTCCGGGCAACATATCGAAATTGTTTCAGCATTTTACATAGTAATGTAATTTCGAGCGACTAACGTCTATTAATTATTAGTGGTCCCCAGTTTTAAGGGAATATCTGTATAGTCTGATCATGAAATTTAGTCCATAGTTACCACTTGAACCAAAATCGATTACCACCAAGAAGACGTTTCCACTTTTTTATTCTATCACATAAAAAGTAATATTACGTGTTCCGGTAATGACGCCAAAGTTCTATGTAGCTATGAGACTTGTCATACTCTACTACTATCGTAAAGATAAAAGTAGGTTTATGTACATCCATATACTTTATATATAAGAATGTTTAATGATTCATCATGAACTGTTCGGGAAAGTACTGGCACTTTTGCAATTTTTATAAATTAATCGATATATTGATTTGATTAGCATCCTCTTCAATTTGCTTGACCTAAGCCTGTCTATAAATAGACCCTCAATTCCTGGTTACATAAATAAAATGAGCGGTAATTATCGCGGGAGGGAAGTGCTTCAAAGTGACGCATCCGCGCGGGTCAGCAGTTGCAAGGCCGTCGTAAATATGTGTGATTGGATTCTTGGTTATTAATTGTTACATATAAACGCAGCGAATCATGCTCGCCAGCTACGTGAGGTAACTTATAGGCAAACGTTGGCAATGTTTGAATACGAAGAGCAGAAGACCGAGCTCAGTGGCATGGTATTGGAGAGTCCCTGCTGCTGACACTGCTGAACACAAGCAGTGGATAGGACCAGACTGATGATGATGAAGATTATATGTTACATATATATTATATTATAATCTAGAAATATTGGGAGGAGTGGGCATAAATCAGATCGACAATGTCTAGGATTATTTCTAAAATAAACGAATTTATAGTAGCCAATGTCTGCAGCTATTTCCAGCATGAAACGAATGTCTCCTGCCATGTGTTCTCTATCTGTATTAATTTGCAGATGGCGACGGAATGCGTGGTACTTCATAAATCCCGTTTTAGACTCTTGCATGGTTCCTAAAATGTACCTATTGACAACAAAATCTATACCAATTGAGTCTTAGATTAGTAAATCTATTGATTAGCTCCGAGAGAGAAAAAATAGTGACTCCTTCATTTTCTAAAAGAAAAGGAGACGATTTATATTTTTCAACTCGGATATTTGCACGAGAGTCCAGATGTACATCGTAAATAATATTAATTTCACAATTACAGAAAAGATGACATCAAACAATAACGCCCTACAATTGCATCACTTTCAAACGCAATTGATATGGAATAAAAAATATACAATTACGTACATTGTAGGTATATAGAATTAAAGGTATGTAAGAAAATGAAATATGTATTTAGAGATTGGAACATGTAGTTACTCGTAGTTATTTAGTTTAGGGTGCTCAACCTCTGAACTTATTCTTACCGTGAAACAATTGTTGTGAGAATTATCACTGTTTCGAGCTATCGTGTGATCGCCTGACCGTACGTATCCTAAAGACTACCATCTCAGTTCTCATGAGTAGTTCCGGATTTACTAATTACATTCAAACTAAATTAATACCATATCCCTACTAACGGCCCCAATGTTACCAACAATGCTAATTCTTGCAGTCATTTAACCATTTAACTAATGGAAAGTAATTGTCTTATTAACTATTTGTCTCATAAGCGCTTTCATAGACTTACATAAGTTTCGCCATATTTATAATTGGTATTTTCTCTGTAAATGGTTTAAGTTAATCTTTTGAGAAAATAAAAATGTCTTAAGCCGTAACAATTCGCACTGCGTTCACCAGTCAATTGTCTCCAGATACGTTCTTATTTAATCTTAGCTGCAGATCTATGGAGGTCTGAGGTAGCAACACTTCCTAGTAACAGTTAAATGCTCGTTTGTGTCCTATCGTCAAAAATAATATTTTGTGTATGTATATATCACTTTATAACCATAAATAGTAATTAGGAACAATTTAAAAATAAAAAAAACTACTATTTTGTATATAACAGGCTAATTTAGTCATCGTTTTTGTTTTTTATACTAGCGCTGTTACTGCATATAATAATGACAATGTTGCCATGGTAACGAATATATTTTACTTACCTACATAATACGTCACGTAAGCGTACAGCAGCGTCATCAAGTGCGTGTTATCATAGAACAATTTGTGGATATTCATACAAACGTGAAGCAATTAAGAACAGCATTAAGTGGACTGAGTGGAATTTTCCCACAATGTTAGAAGATTAATTTATGTCGTATCAGTATGACCGCCACGTAGCTGTAATACTAATATGTAGTACGTAGCGTTGGTCCAAGTTGGTGACGATACCTTACCGTTTGGTTACGCGACTCACCCTAATTTAAAATATCGTCATTTTAATTATTTATTTCATTAGATTCTTTGTACCTAATAATTTAATCATTACCTATATTTACGTCGATGTTTCCAAGATTATATAGATCCTGTTATCCGTTTCCAGAATTTCTATATTTAGGAGGATATGTATTATATGCCACGTCGTATAGCTATGCCATGTTGGTAGAGTTAGATGCAAGCGCGACTAGCACACCAATAGGACACTGTATGTGTTATCGAGATAATGTTTATTGTAAGGATTTATTTGCATCATAAAATGGAAGAGAGTTTTAATCACCAGTCTCATTGTTCACCACCATATCTATATCTATCACGCATACAGAAGTTAAAAGCAATAAGTTTAGTCTATATCCTTCTATCTGTAATGAGTTATACATATTCCAATTTCGATTCGAGTCTATATAGCCCAAGAACTTAAATATCCACTTGGTAATAGATAGGAGCGTGTTAATTGGTGATTCAGGTACCCACTGCCAAGGTAGCAACCTGTTTCACCTCGAAAACAGTTGCAATTCGCAGTGTATTGTGAAGTGCGCTCTCATACCGCGTATGGCAACGTTTAAATACATCACACGGTTACTAAGTACGGATGTGTGAATAATACGAGTAGGGCCGGTGGGCGCGTCAGCGCGCGATCACGCCGTCTCGGCGTGCCGCGTGACGACACCACACCGCCGTCACGTCGCGCCGGCCGTAGGGCTGCCACGTTTGTGTTAACATAACAGCACTCCTGTATTTCCCCGGGGGGCAGGCAGAGGAGCTTAGTATTACTATTCTTTGCTAATTGTTTTAGATTATCCTGTTGCCATGCGACGACCACAAATTCAGACTCGGAATTGGTAATGGGAATTAAAAGGTAGAAATACCTGATAATATTTTGTCCGACCGTGGGATAGAACCTAAGGCCTCTTGTTTAGCAGTCGCCCTTATAGTCTTGATTATTGAGTTAGTTGTAGCAGATCACAAATTTGAAAATGACTGGTATTCATTAGCGTAAATATGTAAGAGCGAAAGTTATTAATGTTCAAAATCAAAGAAACTATACAATTTCAAAGAAATATTAATAACGTATCTATAAATAAATAAAAACAAACAGATGGTTTTAAAATATTCAAGGGCTTAAAAATGTATCTTTCTGAAAAGATCGACAACCCTAATTCCACCGCCTACGATTACGCACTAAAATCAACTCTAACACCACTTAATAAGACAACATTAAATGATGCACTTCTGTAGTTTTCCATGAATTTTGCATAACTTCCTCAATAAATTTAGGCTCTCACATGCAGTTCGGACTCCTTGCCTCATTCCTACTATTAGCGGGAAAAACCAAGCTACTGCTACTGAATTTTATATGGAAAAATGATAAACCATTGGACAGCACAATGGACAGACCAAATATGGACAGCTTAAAATAACATCCAATAGGATAACGCGTTTCAGTGAACCATTTTGGTTATTGGAACAGGTCATTAAATGTAAATCATTCATTAGCCAGTATTGATTAGTGCCTATATTTCCTAGTCGATTTTGTACGTTGTTTTATCCTGACGACTCAGATGATAGCATGATGTACAAATTCACAGACTTCAGACCGACTGCTAGTTTCAATAGCAATTGCTTCACGGCAGATATACGATAGGTCTAACGGTGGTACTTTGTCAGGAGAGAAATATACACGGTTTTCTATGGAATTCTGAGTAAAGTAAAAGTAATTTGAATTTGGAACAAAAGAAGCGAGTGTACAATGCTTATCGGCTCGTACAGGAACAAAACGGCGGGTGCGAATCTCGGAATACTGTCGTAATGTAAATTTATCATATAGTATCAGCTCGACCGAGGCTATATAAGAGGACGGATCGCGGCCTCAGCGCTCAGTGCGGATCGCACGAGCACACAGTTCAGCCGAAGTAGAACTCAAACTTGAAAATTCCACCTAACAACTGTTTACAGGATATGTCTCTTTCATACTTTCTACTTTAGGCCTATACAAATTGATTGGATTTATAAAAATGCTACCGTAACAAGCAATCATTAGTCATCTCTTGTCGAAATAAATCATAAAGTGATATTAACATTGAGAAGCTCACGGTGTCTGGTAATACCATGAATCATCTAGCGAAGGAACACCCCAAAGAATGCACTGATAAATAGCCAATTAGTAATAACAACAATAACAGAGATAACGAAGTAAATAAACAAAGTGTATGGTAATTGACATACCGCGTGTTTAACTAACAATTAGGGAGTGAACCTGAAGACCTCTGGCTTAGCCTCGGAATAACCAATTGTCTGGTTCAATGCTCGATTATAACGATCTATAAATTAGTGGCACTGGTTACATGAAAACTGCTATTGATAATTTTAGTAGGTCTGGGCTAAACAAAGGTTTCACGTGTATTGACTTTTTATTAACAAAACAAGGTTTTCATCCCAATATTGTAACTGAATTAAATGCTTATCATTAATTTTATACAATAAGTGCTGATTGTCTAGGATCGGCAAGTGTTACCACGAAATTATCTACAATTTAAAAATTTAATTTCACTTCATGACAAGGTGAAGAAAAACATCGTAAAGAAATTTGCACTATTTTGAATTATATGAATGTTATGTTCTTAAAGTATGTCGAGTATCTACCAATCCACAATCGAGCAGCACGGTGTACTGCGGCGTTATATCCTTTCAGTACGAAATAAAATCGAGTTTTACGCAATAAAAGCGTCGATGTTGATGAATTAAAAATACTATCAAAAGGGCAGTTTTCGATGACGTCATTACATTTTGTTATAAATGTCATAAATAATCAGTAAACACAGGAAAGCTGAGACATTATCTGGAAATTGACGACAATTAAAGTAATTAGTGGCAAGATAATAAGATTATACACCATTAATCAAAGGGCAAACAGTTGATCGAAGTTTAAACCTGATAACATAGTTTATGTTCGAAATTACCACAATAAATCTTGACCCAGTGTGCGTGTTATAAATATCATGGCGTTTTAGTGTATTATTATCATCCCATTTATTTTTCCACTGTTGGACATGAGTCTCCTGTCAGTATGAAAAAGTTTAAGGGTTTAGTTTGCTGCCTGGACAAGTGATGGCCACAATTCATATGTATTAAAATCAGTACGAAAATAGACAGTCGATAGATTACTTTCACCATGCTTCCTTCTGAATATGTAGGGAGTAGTGTATCGATTTAGAAATACAGGCAGCTTCTCAAAATCAGAAGTTCGTGGCAAATATTTGTGCATTATACGTGTGGGCCTACGCAAACACTGATGCTAATGGACCTTTTAGATTAGGCAATTTCACAAATAATTCCACATTGTCAAGCATTATTTGTATTGTGTAAATACGCACAATCTAAGTATACAATGAATCACGCGTAATATTTTTACAACGTATTTAAAGTGGAATAATTCTCATTTTTGAAAAACTTTTCTCAGTAGATGGGGGATTTGTTGGGAAAAATGAGTCGCTGAATGGTCAATTGTAAACGTTCTTTAAGCTGCAGCAAGGTGCAGTTATTCCCACCATTGGTCATTCCTACCTAAACACTAGTCCTCATTATATAAAGTTTTGTTTTGGGTGAGAAGCGAATCCGCAATGCTCTGATCAACACCCAGATTCACTAATCACTGGACCAACGGGCCGGTACCATGTATTCTATTTTAAATATTCTCTTATATGTCTCTTCAAAATTGATTTTACAATTTTTGAAATAACAGCGTCTTTTAATTAACGAGACTAGAAATTTGGACAAGACTTTTATCGTCACATCGTCACATAACAACGGTAGATGCAAATCTATAGTTATTTTTGTATGCACGTTTTCCCCTGGCCCATTATTTTAATAGATAGAAATTGGCAACACTTCCAAACAGCTACAAATATTGAAGATACCATATAGAATTTTGTACTATTGGAAAAACAGTTTACAATTCTTCGTTATTTTCTCATCTGTATTCTTCAAATGGGTAAGTAGAAGATTGTAGTTAGCT
>DWEC01001555.1:0-13157 GCA_018245735.1 Microceris miodesmiata | reverse complement strand
TATAACCTAAAAAAGCGTCTCGTGTTTGTCGTGTGAAAACAAGTTATAAAATATTTATTTTACTATTGCTATTGTTGGTGAATTACACAGACAATATTCAAAATTGTGATAATAGAACTGACATCGTATTTAAGAACATTAAATGTCGTTTCTTTTCTTACAGGTATGTAGGATTTCGTTAGGTACTGAAAACTTTTAGTTAATGTCAACCATTTTGTGCATGATAAATAAAGAATATAAATCTTTTCTTACAGAGAAACTCAATTGTGTTTGATTGACGGTGTCATCTAAGTCACAAATAATTGGAATTCCTATATATATATACCACCAGCTTCCACATATCAGTGTGACCCCTGTTCTCTGTCAGTTCGGACTTGTGGTCAGTGATATTTATACCTTTCTATTAATTAAAATGTACGCAACAAACGTGGTGGACAACAATTGCAGTCGAAGTGAGGAAATATGCGCATCAGTTTGGTAATTACGATTAATATACAGTTATAGTGCGGTTATAAAAAGATATTCCGTAGCGCCAATATCAGAATGGAGATTCGAAATTCGGAAATACAAGTGGCGCCACCTGTAATCGTAGAGAAGAAACAATATGGCAACACTCACCTCGATGCGTCTGCGAAGGACTGTGTGGTCTTACGGCCACAGAGGAACTGATCAACGGCGACTCGTTTATAATAATGACAGCTTCCCCAGGTTCTCCACCTGTCAACAAAAATATTGTTATTACATCGTCACGCCACGTCTCAATCAATCAATCAATCAATAATCGACTCATTTGTCATTCCACTGTTGGAATATGGGTCTCCTCTCGGAACGAGAGGGTTAAAGCTATTATAGTCTGCGTCGTTGGCCAAGTACGGTGTGGCAAACTTCACACACCCTTGAAACTTTTTTTTTTTTGTAAATTGTAAGGTGTGCAGGTTTCCTCACAATGTTTTCCTTCACCATTAGCGATTATTATATTAAATTTAAAATGCACTTTTTGTAAAGAAATGTGGGCCATGAATTTGAACCCAGCACCCCTTGAATGAGCGACAGAATCCTTAAACACTAGGCTATCACTGCTATAACCCAATAAGTAGAGACCCAGAGTACCAAATATATTGGCGATCAAAGCCGAAGTATAAATATATTGACTAAAACATGAACTTCATTGAATGTATGTAAATACCTTATAATGAATAAAATAATATGAATTTGAATATTCTTTTTTGCAGATATGTCCTGCGTTTTCTAAATTCATCACCCTCTGCACACACACAATTTTCGGAGACTTGTGACTCCAAAATCGTTAGAGAATTCTTTTTTTCTTGAAAAACTGTTAACGATTTGTTTGTAGCAAATGTACATTGTTCAGTGTTGGTAGCTAGATGGAATTAACATTGTAAAAACCTTATTATTACTAATATTTTAAATAAATCACTCACTTATATTGAGACTAATTGTTGGACCAGTGGAGTTAGCCCTTTGGTGGTGATGTTCCCGCACTGATGGTGATGCTGGAAGGTTTTTAAATAATGACGAATGTTATAGAAAAAATTTTTAAAAGTATTTCTGTAATATGACTATTGATTATTCAGGTTATTCAATTTTATTCAATTACAAATATAATATAATATAAATAGGAAAATCCTTACAGTTATTAATCAAAATATCAGATGATAACATAAGTCAAGAAAGCTGATATTAACTTGAATTAGTTAAATTATCTGCCCAGTTAATTTCTAAATTGTTGAAGAAAAAGTGAAATACACAATTCACACCACGTTCATTCTAAAACTCTATGTGAATCTTTGAATTATTGTTATTATATCACATCAGCTATCTTACAGTGGAGGTAGAGAAAAATCTTCAATCTTCCAGACCTGATGAGCTTCTACTTAATTCATTATTCTTTTCATACATAAAATTCTATTCTATTCTTCATTCATTAACTATTAACTATATGAGTGTATATAAAAATATAGAAAGATATTATTGTACATGTACATATGTGTAGAGTGGTTTGTTACATACCCAGAGGTGAGCCAGGTGTGGCAGGGGTGCCTCCCAGGGATGAAACTCTGTGGGGTGTGTGACCTGAAAAACCCATTTTAATATGTTAATAGTTAGACTTTGATTTCTAATATAAAAATGGGTTTCCTTGAAGTAGCAGTTTGTACTTGTATTCTGTTACAAATATGACACATGTCAGGTATGCCCTCAGCCTTATCCTTTAGACACATGAATATCTATAATAGTTTTCTTTACAAAAAGAACTTTGTACTATGAAGCCATATCAAATGCTCTCAATTTTATTTCTCCTTCAAATCAATGAATATCTATAATGGTAGTAAGGTTCAAGTGGCTTTGACACTCATGAACATTATGACACCAAACTTGAACACATTTAATTATATGTATAGGCAGTATTTGTATTCATTTGTAATACTATCATTATCATCATCAGCCTATCGCAGTCCACTGCCGGACATAGATCTCCACCAATGAGCGCCACATGCCCTGTCCTAGGCTTGTCGCATCCAGCATCTGCCTGCAGCCTTTCACAGATAAAATATAAATACTACTATTAATTGATTTTAAAAGTGAAGGGTTGATGATGATAAGTGATCTCACCGGGAGGACTGGCAGACAGTTGTGGTGATGACCGGCCATCATTCCTGCGACTGGAGGCCGACCTGCTACGAGCAAACCTGGTTCAATAATAGCTATTAATTGTGCTAAAATATTTAAGAATAGTTAAACCAACTTATAATAATTAAACAATTGGATATAATTTTCCAGATCCTATTTGTATTGAGGCCCATGTCATGTAACATATAGGAGCTAATTCTTTTCTGTCAATACATGTAGAGATTTTAAAACTATTTCTCGCTAGGCCTATATCAAGTAACATTTAGGAATAACTTTTTTTGTTCAGATATGTATACATATGATGTTGCTGCCTTATTAAATATATGTATAGACTTATAGAGATACATTGAAACCATCATACCTGAACTGTGATCTCCTAGGAGTTATTGGTGACCCCTCACTAATCTGTCCAAAATGTGCTGATTGTCCATTCACCTGGAATGCAACAAATAAAACCCTTATGGTCTATAAGATCAATATATCACATGTATTGGCTGAATAAGTTAAAATTTTCAGATGTCAATATCAATTACAAAAAAGTACTGTTATTCTGTCATTACGTTGTTTTCTGTTTATGTCACCATAATTTCTAAAATCATCATTGGTGCATTCCCGCTTTCGTTTATTATAATAAAATACGATCTTGTATTATAAAAGTATTTGTATACTTTTATTGTGAAAGTATTGACTGCCTTGTTGGTCGAGTAGTTGCAAACACGACTACAGAACGAGAGGTCTCAGGTTCGATCTTTGTACGACATTTTTAAACTAATGCTTCATTTCGTAATAAAACTAGTAAACAACTATAATAAATGATATCAAACCCTCCTCGCTTTTACAACAGTGGCATTAATTTCTCGTCAGTCTTTTTACTTTGCTTAGTTATAAAAGCGTCGTTTTTAGTTTTTTAAAAGATAATTTATTTATATAAGTAAAAGAACTAATTCGGGTACAATTTTCACCCTGCAAGTGTCAAGTCGTTTCCGCGGCGGGTCGGCGGGCGTCGCCGGTGCCGGCGGCCTGGGCTCGTCATCGCGGGCCGGCCTGCGTCTCTTTCGCTCTAGGAGCAGGAAGTAGATCACCTTCTCTGTGTTATGGCTGGAAGTTTTATGCAGGTTAATAATTTGTTTCAAAATCACATGCTTTTATTTTCTGTTGGTTTATCAGGTCACAAACTGTTTATTTGTAGCCCCATGGTAAGTGGCATATTTGTTTTAACTACCACCAGGTCAATATGTGCCCATTAATAAAAAAAAATATGATAAATGCGGAAAGTTTGTTGTTTTGTGTCTTTTCTATGTTGTTGAATCCTTAAATAGTACTTATAGATAACATGAAGGTTTAAGCAGTGTGTTATAATAGTACCCAATTGAAATCCTTAATATTTGCTTACCACAATAGGAACAGGTATTACATTATGTAACATTTGCTACTTTAACTTCATAATTAGAGACAAGTTGTCCAGTGACCTATATGTATACATGTACAAAGTGGAGAAGAGTGGTGGAGTATGATTTAGATACCACTCAGCTGCAAGGGACCTCTGGACCAAGTTTTCCAGCTAAATAAACATAGAACAGCTAAACAGTAAAGATTCAGTGAAATTCTTACTGTGGACTTAGTAATTCCTGTATTAGTTTCTCTCGCTGTTTGAAGCATCCTAAACTGCAAATAGCTTGGAGCACATCTGGATCTATTGCCTCTGCTGATGGCAGCACCCTTGTCTGGACCACTTCCATCATGGGTAACTCCTGTTCCAACTCGCCACGACCACCGGCAGTCACCCAAGGGTGCCGGGTGATTTCTGCTAGCTGGAAACATGATCAGAATTTTTTTATTTATTATACGTTAATGTAGACAATAATAAGACAGGAATATAATTATACAACATTGGTTATAGAAGGACACTACTTATTCCATACTGTGTGATGAGCATAATTATTTCTTCTGTGTTGGGGTATCAAAAATATCTATATAAGTATATGGGATGACACTGGCTGTGTGTGGAGATGTCCCACAATATTATTATAGAGATGAAAAATACTTGGACTGTATTTTGACTTACAGTCATCCTTTTTTCTGGATTCACTTCTATCATTCCTCTAAGCAGCTGCTGGCAGTCGGGCGGCACGAAATGTGGCACATGGAACACACCTCTTTTCACCTGTGAATATAAGACAATTAAGTAAATTAACGAAGATCGGGCTCAGTGGCGTGCTATTGGAGAGGCCTATGTCCAGCAGTGAATGGGAGTAGGCTGATGATGATGATGATGATGATGATGATGATGATGATGATGATGATGATGATGATGAAGTGAATTAACTATGGTGTGGCAGACTATGGCTTTAACCCTCTTATAATATTACCTATTTAGAAAAATGTTAGTTTATAAATATGGGTATGGTTAAACAGCTACAGTAAGGAAACCAGAGACTCAAAGAGATAAAATGATATTCTTCTTCTTAGCGTGTCGATGACAAACACGATTTATAATAAGTCCCTAAATGCTCTTAGCCCAGAATTTTGCCACGCTGACTAGTTGATATTGATAAATGATATTGATAATTCGGATCCCTCAAGGGATAGGCACAGGGCATGGAGTGCCAAATATTTCTATCCTTACAGATCTGACGTGCTCTTCTATTCTTTATATACGCACGCCGCATTTTGAAGGAAAATTTTAATTTTTTTACGTAATGTTTAAGTAATTATTTTAATATAAAATACAAATATTCATTTACCTTTTCGAGCAGTTGTCGTAAATTATCATCGTCGAACGGCAATGCGCCAACGAGCAACGCGTATAAAATAACGCCACAGGACCATACATCTGCACGCCGGCCGTCGTATTTCTCTCCCTGGAAACATTTTAAATAAAGCTTAATTAACAGAAAGCAATAATAAACTTTACAATCTGATATCTTTTATTTAAATTTTTATATTGACTTATTGACAGATCTGACGGTTACGTTCCGTTCGTTTTATGCTGAACGAATATGTTAGCTCTTAATTTAAAAAAAATGTAAAACGTGTCCTGTTGCTTTCAGATACAATATATAAACTATTAAAATTTAAAATATAATATTAATATTGCATGCAAATGTAGCATAAAAATGTGATCGAATAACGTAATATTAAGTTATTAGTTTTCGATAATTGGAACGACGACTAAGAATGTTGCTAGTTCTTCGGCTAACCCAAAAATTTAGGTGCTTCTTGCATCAAACGTGATACTATAAATGCAATATAAACAAATCTAAATAGATGTTAACTCTGTCTTAGAGAAATCTGTGAAATAAATAGATGTTCATTACGAATCATTTTTATAAAATGAGTAAAGCAAACTATGAAACCGAAAATGTTATACATCATCATTAAGGGTTTTTTGACTAATTTGTATGCTTTAAAAATAATTACGAATCAAATTAACTTGATGTATGTAATTTGACTTTTTGTCCTGCAATAATATTTGGCTATACGTGTTTCCTTAATTCATTTGACTATTTTTAATTCACAGTTATACTTTTGATCATTCTTTTATTAATTTCTTAACACAAGTAAAGATTAAAATAGGTTTACTCTTTAATTTTGTGTCATTAATTAGAAATTAATTTATTATAATAGTGTAAAATTTAAAAGACATCTGACAACACTATATGAGGTTCAATGTCAAGTTGTTCTTATACCAACTATAATCCTGAGAAATTAAAAATACAAGTAGCTGTCACAAAATACGTTGATAATTGAAATAGCGCAATACGATCACGTTGTGTGAGTAAGAGCCAAAAAATATATGGCCGTTATGAGTAAAAGCTCTCATAATATTCGCATTTTACCCAACGATAAGAACGGCCGTTGCTTTGATTTCGAACCGTTGACTCTATTATTTGGAAAATAAATTCTTAGAAAAGTTGTTGTAAAGTGTGTTAGTTTTAAAGTGTTGATAATGAAGTCCGCAAAATCTAAACAGAGACTGAACGAGATGCGTACTCCGGCGAGAAGTAAGCAAAACTTATTATCTGGTGAAAAAGACCCAGTACATGTATATTGCCGATTACGGCCAATGCAAAGAGAATCCGATACACCGTGCGTGAAAATTATATCACCCACGACGGTGTTAATGACGCCTCCAGCTACAGCAATAAGCTATAGGAATGAAAATACAAAAACTATGAAATACACTTTCAAGGAAGTGTTCCCGCCAGAGGCAAACCAACAAGAAGTGTTTGATAAAGTAGCCTTACCACTTGTTGAAGGGTTGATCAAAGGTAAAAATGGTTTATTATTCACTTACGGCGTCACCGGTAGCGGGAAGACATTCACAATGACGGGCGAACAAAATAATTGCGGCATCCTGCCCCGTTGTTTGAACGTTATATTTAAGACAATTAACGAAGTACAAGCGCACAAGTACGTTTTCAAACCGGACAGAATGAACATGTTCGATATTCAAACTGAAGCGGAAGCCATGTTGGAAAGACAGCAGGAGCTACACAAATACAAAATGGGTAAAAAGAACAACTCTAATCCTGATTTAGCTATGTCTGATTCCGATCTCACAAAGATAGATGGCATCAATGAGGATAATCAGTATGCTGTATTTGTATCCTACATTGAAGTGTACAATAACAGTGTCTTCGATTTGCTTGAAGACGGGCCACCCATTAGTAAAACCTTGCCAACTAAAATCATAAGAGAAGACGCAGCACACAACATGTATGTGCATGGTGTTACCGAGTGTGAAATTAAATCAGCGGAAGAAGCATTTGATGCATTCTATATAGGTTTGAAGAGAAAACGTATGGCTCACACAACTCTCAATGCAGAATCGAGTCGGAGCCATTCAGTTTTTACGATCAGACTAGTACAGGCACCAGTTGATGAGATGGGTGAGGCTGTTATACAAAATAAGAAGTTCCTATCTATCAGTCAGCTAAGCCTTGTTGATTTAGCTGGCAGTGAAAGAACCAATAGGACCAAAAACACAGGCCAGAGACTTAGAGAAGCGGGTAACATTAATAAATCCTTAATGACTCTCCGAACTTGTATGGAAGCTTTACGGGAGAATCAGATTAATGGTACAAATAATATGGTACCATATAGAGAATCTAAAATAACACATCTCTTTAAGAACTTTTTTGAAGGTGAAGGTCAAGTCAGAATGATAGTCTGTGCTAATCCCAGAGCTGAAGATTATGATGAGACTCTCCAAGTCATGAGATTTGCTGAAATGGCAGCCGAAGTGGAGGTGGCCAAACCTCAAATTTCTGATATTGCTGCTACGATAGGTCTTGTTTCTGGGAGACGTAAAGCTAACAGACTTTTCACCACAGCGAGAGATAACTTGATAAGGCCAGAAGCTAAGGACTTAGAGCTTGATTTGGGTTTGGTTTATAGTTTAGGCCCTGATTTCCCTAGCTTGGAACTAAATAGCTCTCAAGCCTCCCATATTATAAAAGAATTGATGGCTCATTTAGAAATGAGAATCAGTCGACGAGAGACATTGAAGCGCAGCAAAGCTATAAAAGATGAAAGATTGAGATCTGCTTTGTTAGAATTGGAAAAAGACTCCTTAGAAGTGCGTAGTGAAAATGTTTCTTTGCGTGGACAATTGTCCGCAGCTGAACGTAGAATCAAAGCCCTGGAAGAACGACTTACAGTAACAGAAAACACATCACTCACACATCAAAGGAAACTTGCAGAAATGACAGAGTATACATCTGCCATAAAAAGAGAATTACAAGAGAAAGAGTTGCTTTTAAGCCAGAATAAGTTGGACAAAGAGAAACAGAAGAAGATACTGGAACGACGATACCATCACAAAATTGCAGCAGAACACGAAAAGGCGAAAGAAATTAATTCTGAGAAAGAGCGTTTGAAAAATGCAATTGAGGAGAAAGAAAACCGATTGAGAATTATAGCAGAAGCTTTGGGCGATAGAGGAGATAATAAAGATATTATCTCGCGACAGACAGGAGACATGGGTGCTCAAACTAGTATCAGAGATTTCACACCAGGATCCACACCAAGAGCATTACCAGCTCACCTGTTAACACCATTCAGTTCTGTTCCACATACAAGAGAGACCAGGGATACACCAGCTTCCTCTCGCCGTGGTGTCGCAATAGCCAATCCTCGTCATCGACGGTCATTGTCAGCAGACGGCAAAGGTTGGGTAGAACACGCTCCAAATAAATTGGTACCAATGGGCACAGTATTGAAACCATCCATGACAAATAGCAAAATCGTGAACAAACTAACAAACGTAAAAGACATTGCCAATCCTAAAACATCAAAATACTGCTTGATTGCCCAAGAACAGGATACTGATGGAGAGTTAGAGACGAAGTTGTACAAAGGAGATGTGGTGCCAACTTGTGGTGGAGGTGCCCAAGTTATATTTAATGATGTAGAAATGTTAAAACAGTTCTCGCCTACCCGAGAGTCTGCATCACAGTCATATCGTAAATCTGGTTCAACTTGCGCAAGGCATTCTGGGAAAAGACGGGACACTGGCTGTTCTCCTCCTCAAACTCCCTCAAATACAAGCAAGAAACAAAGAGTTGATGATGACTAAGGAATATTTACTATGATTGAATTGGATATTGTGAATTCTAGATAGAATATTTCTAGCACTTTCGTTTTGGATAGTAATAGTGACTAGCGCAATTGTAATAATTATATTTATTCATTTAAGTTACCTTGTCGTAATAACTCAGATAGACATAAGTCTATGTCCATATGAATGTATAAAAATAGTGATTTTGGAAGTTGTTTTTGATTGTTTATAGTTTTTCTTAATTATGCATATTTAAACTTCTGTTTATTAACATACCAGTATTTATGATAACTTGGTAGGTTACATTTGTAGGGGATAATTAAATAGTGAAAATTTTATTTCATGTGGAAATATTTAATTCACATGATTCACAATTCATGCATTGTCTAAATTGGGAATTTATCGGTCTTGTTATATGTGAAATAGTAAAAAACATCAAATCTTTGGTGTAGTGGCCATATGTTGGATATATTTCAATGATTCCCTTATCATATCTTTGAACTAATTGCCTCACATGTGTTTGGCTCGTTATCCATTTGATTGTTCTGCTTTAAAAGAGATAATTACACCAGGCTTTAACATATTGCTGGGTAAAGGTTGTTTTAAGAGGTATTGAACTCAGCAAAGGTTTTGTAACTTCACTGTATATTCTTAGGGCAATATTCATAATAACTTAGGTTCATTGATATAGAATTGCGTAATTGGACTGCAGAATTGTTTTAGTTTGGTAGTTTTTCATATGTGTGTTAATGGATCTGACCCATAAACTTATATTTATTTTTCATAACACACTTAGTTTCCTGTTTCCTGATGTCCTAGTGTTGATGTATCACAATAATATTGATATTTTGTTGTCTTTATTCGAAGATAGGTAAAAATCATATGTAGTTTTAGTATAATTTGTATGTATCATGTAAAGGATATTTATTTTTGTATTGCTTTTAATATTTTTTGTTTTGCTCTTTTACTTGTGTGAATAATTTTTTCACAATATGTACTAAAATCTGAAGGGAAGTACTACTGTGTTCAATAGATGGCGCTCAGTGTATTCTGAATCGCGAGATCCAAGTTTGAAGAGTTTTTCTCGATTACTTTTCTTTGTTGCTCAAATGCATTTCAAAGTTCCTTTCTCTACTTAAATCTCAATGTACTTATTCTGTTGTCCTATTAGCAACCGAATTTTCCTTAGTGTCCTGACATAGGACCAATTTAGTAAGTAACAAGTCACTGTAGCAACAAAAACTCGTAAGCCAATTCCTATACCTATAAAATCAGCATTGGTCACTGGACCGTCCAGTAACCAGAGGTGGGCATAGATCTGATTCTTAGGTCTATGCCCACCTCTGGTGATTGCAAAGCTAAGGTAACCAAAGTAAGATTTATATAGTAACATTATTGAACAACTTTATTAAGATTAATTTTTATAACACTTCAAACTATATAGGCTATTTTTGTAAATTGACCAGTGACATTGTGTTTACCTGAAATATAGTTATCTAAAAAGGTTTAAGTTTTGTTTAACATGTTATTCAAGCATCATATTATCTTATGATTGTTTTATGTGAGTGTGTGTCATTCTTTATTACTCTATTGGGCATAAATAATATTTCTGTTAAAATATTTTTATTTCCTTTTTTTATACCAGAAGTAAAATGATTGCCACCTTCCAAATGGAGAACCAAAAATCCAAGTACAGTTGGTCAATAGCAAAAATCGATGTATCTGTGGTGTTGCTGCAGATTCTGTTAGATTTAATTGGGTCCTATGGTATTATTTATAAACCAGGCCTCCATAGTTGGAAGAAGAATGAACAAAAAAATGTTCACTCACTATTTTTGTATACTTATACAATTATTTTTCATTACGTTCTTTTTTCCTGTAAAATTACCAAGCTAATTTTAAAATTATCAAGAACAAAATAGTAAGTTACCAGTCAATATTTATATAAAATTTCAGTTGCCTAAGTTTATCTGGTTATAATGATAGTGTATTTTGACATTCATTGAAATACTGTTTGAATAATATCGCTTACTTGGTAGAGTTTTGTGTTGACTATTGTAATTTATGTACAGAGAATCTCCAAATATGACTTTAAATTTAATGTAATATAATAAAGTACTTAATTACTATAGAAGTTGTATGTGTTATTTCAGTTTTAATAAAAAAAGAATGAAGGGACATACAGATTTGGTTTAATGTTTAAGATATTTTTTGGTTATGTTTATTTTCAAACCAAATTTAGGCTAACTTGTATTTAAGCTGGCCTAAGATGATATCGTTTATCGAAAATGAAAATTATGACAAAAATAAGCCTCTCCTCTGAAATAGACTTAAAGTAACTGGCCAAACTTCAATTTGTTTCCACAAGTATCTTTAGATATTAATATATATGTACCTTTTTTAAATTCTGTATTTCTTAGATGGACCACCTAAAATTATTAAATAAAAATTAATGATAATTAGATGTAGTCATAGACCATAAAATTGTTTTCTGGTATATTTCAACCTGTGTGTATTTAACTGTTATATATCTGCCACAGAACAACTGTTAATGGTTTCAAATGTGCTCAAAGCCTCAGATATTGATACATTCTTATTTCTATTATAGTAAGTTTCTTATCAATTGGTATACTATCCTATGTTTCACTGTATATTTGTAAACATATTAAATAATTTTCTTGATTTTTTTTTTATTTTTAGTGTACTTAACGGTTTTTGTTTATTTAAAGTTACACAATTATTCTAGACACATGAGCAAGTAAAAACATAATGATAATGCAGAATGGTAGCAAAAAGAGGATGTTGAAATATTTTTGCCCTGTTTGAAATAATTGGAAAGGATCAGAAACAAAAAAAAATCCGAATGAAATAAAATATATATATTATGGTCCTTCGAGTAGGATGACTTGCAAGACTTGGATCTACTTACTCTAATTACTTCTGGACAGGCGTAGTGCGGACTACCGCAGGACGTTTCCAGCAAAGAGCCGGCCGGCTGTAGAGAAGCCATGCCGAAATCTGCTATTTTTATGTTATTTCGCTCGTCCAAAAGCAAGTTTTCTGGTTTGAGGTCGCGGTGGCTACATTGTCAATAAGAAATTGAATTTAATTAATTAAAGATAGAAAAGATTTAAAACCTTGGTCAAATCCAAACATCATTAGCCATAGGCCTTCTCAGAGATTTTTACCCTTAATCACTACGCTGAGCATGCAAGTCTGGGACCGCAAGGTACCACTACAACAACCTATGTACCCTGCTCCCCCTGGGTGGCTAGGACATTTAGCCGCACCTAGGTAGGCTATAGGCTATACCACAATTAGTCACCGTCGGATTTAGTCGCCTCTTAGGACACTCCGGTATCCTGGCATGGTGTTAGGGAATGCATTCTTTCTCCCTCGACCAAGTCAAATAAATATAACTATGTATATTTATACGTACAAATATATTCTTACATAGGTCATTTTACATGCCTACGGAACAGATTCCTGTTCGTTATACAAATTTGCTAAGCAGGAACCTAAGCCACCACGACCCTTGGGTTAGCAGTCAGAGCCACCGATCATTCGATCAAAAGGCTAGTCACAAATTTTAATTTTTTCTCATATAGTGTACGTAGCAGTTTTTGTGTCCTGTTAGTGTGACGCAATGCGGTGTTTTCACTCAACGAGCTGTTGTGGTAGCACGCCACCAGTAAATGGTCTCGAATTTGATATTAATAAGCATTATTGCATAGTGGCTTGTTTTATTGGGAAATTTGCCCGTAATCATTACGCTGGACAGACGAGTTGATAATCGAAGGGTTTAGCTCCTCCTTGCTATTGGAGAACTATGTACAGCAGTGGATGATGACGAGCTGATGATGATGATGAACAATTATTGGAGATTCGTTGACATCAGCGATTCTTTTATTCTCCATTTAATATTACCTACTAACTTGGTCTGAAG
>DWEC01001554.1:0-13159 GCA_018245735.1 Microceris miodesmiata | reverse complement strand
TATACCGCAATCAGCCGGTCGCCAGAGCCTCGTCTGTTAGAGCAGGGTGCACCACGTGCAGGTGAGGTTGGCTTGGGCTCCTGAGATGATGATTGGAACCCCCTACACCCCGTGAGTGCGCCGGTATTACGGTATGAAGGGTTGGAACTTCATTACTGGAATGCTAGATGTCGTTGAAGTAGCTAGATTTTGAGATTTTTTTGACAAACAATTTTTTTATCTTACATACATTTTTTTTTTTAAATAAAAAGTATCCTATGTTACTTCTAATACCTCAAGAACATATGTACAAAATTTCATGATGATTAGTTGAGTAGTTTTCGCGTGAAACCGTTATAAACAAACTTACATTCACATTTATAATATCAGTATAATATACACAGTTTCATACATTGAATGACAATCACTATACACAGGTTTAAGTGCACAATTACAGATGAACCGATGGATCGTAGACGAACACATGTACGTTTATGTACCTACCTACATATGTTATCAGTTAGTGAGCGCCAATGGTCGTTGTAATTGCTGGAGCAATATCAATAAAGAATACAACCGCCGATTACAATGTGGTATCGGTGCGCAGTGACGCAATAGTGGAGCAGTTGTGTCGACCTTAATTCCTAATGGATCGGTGGAGCCCGTTTCAGCACCGAATTAATCACTTTATTAGCCACAATGGACTGGGGACGACGAGCGATGAGCGCACTGCACAAAGGAACGGCCGCAAATGTATTGTGACCGAAGTGGAGCGTGTGTTGACCCTGCTGGACGAGCGCGAACGGCAGCCATGAATAAAGGTGCGACAGATTTAACGATAGAGTTAGCAATTCATTTGAAAATAGATATTGTTTTATTATCACGCCAGTTCCGTTACGGAGTAGGCAAAGAGTACACAGTGCCAAACATCTCTTTCCTAATAGACGCGATTAATTTCATCACTATCTTCATACACGCACGTTGGTTTCGAAGGCTTCTAGGTTTCGGAGACCATTTTTTTTATGAAATCTGATATAATACGATGAAATCGATGTTTTGAGACTGCCTTGTTGGTCCAGTGGCTGCAAGCGCGACTGCTGATGGAGAGGTCCTGGGTTCGATTCCCGGGTTGGGTACTATTGGATTTTTCGAACTCACAGACATATCACTTAAACTGTTTCACTATTGAAATACTATGTAAAGCTAATGTAAGCTATATAAGCTAATACATATTATGTAAAGCTTTAACATTTTACGTATTTTTTTTAGTTATAAAATATCCATTTTGGAAAATTCCAACAACTACAACAACATCGTAACAAAATTTTCAATAGCCACTGCAACGGAACAATTCGTACGTGTAGTCGTTTAATTCAGTTAGAACAGTAAAATACATTAAAAACGCCACTACGATTATTACCTACGAGTTTAATAACTTGAAGACGAGGGCATCGACTTGACCCTGTATAAATAGCGCAACTAGCAACAAACAGCGAGTATCAACACACTGAGTCATCGCTGGTGATTCTTCGTATGAGTCTTGCAGACTTACGGAAGTATAATGCGCAAAAATCAACACGACAACTGCGTGGAATACGCTTTCCCAGCTGACTTCGCCTACCGATACCATACGCTCTCGCGTTCGATGCCCCAGTATATCGCTTACGTCATCACAGTGAAGTGAGTCGTTAGCTTCTGCGGGTTACTTGTGTAATATTATGCGGTCTTATAATCCGCTTTCCGCCTTAATGCATGAGCCATAACGATTTGCTGGCTTAGTACTGCTAAGACGTTTTGCTAGTTGCTACTACTGTACTACTTACGTGGAATGTTGAATACTAACATTTGTTCATAAGACTAAGTAAAAGTCGCTTAAATTGGTTTGGTTTTACAACTAAAATTAACATAGACTTTTTTTTATTTACAGTAGGTAGGTACTATACGTGAACACTTTTAAAAACAAAAAATATATTTTGAATATAAAACAATTGTAGCATAAAATAAGTATTTTGCTAGTTTGTCGCGTCCGTGCATTATTTTTGTTTGAAATATGTCGGCTATTGTTTCATTATACTGCTAGATGAAATATTGGAAATTCTAATATTTTAACGATTGGAAGTGTCAATTTTCATCGAAACATACGATTAGTGATCCTCTTTACAGATGTACATAATATTAGCAGCGATAGAAATATACCGATTGGCCTATAAAGGCCTTCACTTAAAAAAATGACTTTAGATTTTAACTTGTGCTGCATTGTAAATAAATTATAGTCCTCTTTTAGACAAGGGAGTTTCACCTGGAACTAAATCCGCCCTACTGGTTCAACGCGGTCGAGACGAAGGATTCTAGAGCTTTCCGCCTGGCAGATTATATTTCTATGATGTTAGTTTCCGACTACTTAACTGAATATTGATCGAATAACTTTTCCCGAATACCGAATAACCGAGATCGGATTATATATCAAAAACTTTAAAGACATCAAATCATAATAAATCGGTGTTTCATAGAGGGTATTTTACTTAAAGTATGTAATTAAGCATCAATTTGGCTATTTTTGTTGTTATTATTGTAGTCATAGTTCCATGATTGATCACTCAGCGAAACCTATTATCATGTTGCGTTACCTACAATACCAGCAATAGGCTTTCAGAGGAATTTTATGCAATGTAGTTCGTGCAAGAGCGACACGCAGAGTATTGCAGGAATCTGTAGAAATTGAGTCAAGGACTTATCAACTGACAATATGCTTGAGCTAGTTGACTACTCTAAGTAGAAAATATACGCATAAATAAACGCCTTATGCCTTTATATCATCACAGCTTTTAGGCTTTTACGGGGTAAGCAGAGAACACCAATTATATACAATATAAATTACACATAAAATTAAATAATTTAATTAGCCTTATCCCGTAACTAAAGACTAATATTTTCACAACCAAGAAGGAAACTTGAGATCGGCAGGCAGGCATTATATGTTTTCGTCTCAGACGCACTTAGCGTTGCGAGTCTCACTTAAAACTTAACATTCCCCAAAGCTCTGAACTTCAGATGTTCCACCAAGTGTAATTAGTGCCGCGCAGCGCTTCTGTAATTGCTACGTACAACTTGCGAACTCGCTGTCAAGTACTGCCACGACTATCTGTTTTTGCAGCGTAAATAACATACATGCGTGTGTAGACATTCGACTTGATTAAAATGAACTTTACTTTATGTGTTGACTGATGAGAGAGTTAGAGGTCTCCGAAACCGGAGTGCTCTATACAAAGAGAGTGATAAGTGTCGATGATAAATGATAATTCTATAAGAGTAGGGTTATTTGGCACTCGCTGGTCTCTGCTTACTACGTAAGGGACCTGGAGAAATGAAATAATAATAATTGTTGATAAACATTTACATCTCAACAATGAACTCCAAAGGTAAAACTCCTGACTCGAGGGCACGAGCCTCTGACTATTCGAAGAAATGTATACGAGTATAGTATTAAATGATCTTTGGTATTAAATACATAGAACAACTGTAGCGGAAAATATAATGAACACCACAAAGGGTAATTAACGTATTGAATAATTTAATTAATGCTTTAGTTGATCAGACAAAATGTAGGTAGATTAGGTCATACTCTCCGTCATCCGAACTCTACATACATATATCTTGTAGCGAATACGATAAAATAATATTTATTTTCCTTGTATGAAAGTGTTCTCCGATTCTTCGAATTCCCTTCAATATTTACGTATTTATGTTCCGCATTTCGATAAGTAGAGTTGCGACTAAGCACACACATACATAATTATGTACATAATATATCTGAACCGCGGACCCTTGACCTATTTGTATACATTTCATATTCACTCTTCCATAGTAAGTTACAAATATATTTATGGATAAGTTGAAAAGTGAAGAGTTTGTTTTTGGTTATGTAAATTTATAAGTACTTACTATATTTTAATGAAGAGGAAGAATAAGAGATACATAATATAGATAAGTCACAAGTACGTAAAAAATATAGACGTTGCTCTTTACCAAACTTGTTCACAATCGGAATAAATTTAACAAACAAGCAATAAAAATAACTCAGATACAAATTTGTCTTTTCATATACATACCTAGAAACCAAACTGAATTGGCAGCAAATGGCAGATGCAATTTAGTTTTATATATTATAATTTACTATTAAATAAGGTAAGTGTACAACAAGCAGTCACTTCAACGAACACTAAAAACCAATAAAAATTTTGGAATGAAAAACGTTCACTGACTACGAGCGAGACTGGTGAACGCTGGTGGAAGTAGTGCGTGACAGTGCGAGAGCGGTTTTGTGAGCGGCACCCATCTCTGAGTTTATCATAAGCGTTACCATGGGAACATACACGGTAACAAAAAAAATATAACATTACGCCTGTAATCTTCGAAGCGGTAGTCAAAGGAGTGTAATACACTCTCACTATTCACCAGTTACATTTACGTCCCAAAATAGACTTACACGGTTAAGTAAGGTATTGAATAAATTATCTTGTACATAATTATAGTCTTCAATAAGATGCATAAAAATATCCTCTAAATATTAAAACAGTTTTGATGCGGTATTGCGTAAATTAGAACTCGACTTTAAATCAATGAATTTTTGGACTACATTGGGTACTTACTTGGTCATTAAGACAATAATCCACATCAAGCATCGGACAGATACAACAATATACTATATGTATATTGTTTTAGAGAACAGCCTGATTTTTTTTTAATTATATTTAAATTGAAAAGTATAGCTGATCTTAGTAGCATTTCTACGGAATTTGATTACAGCCAGATATTGATCGGGTGATTCAACAGTTTTAAATGAAATTAAAAACAGAATAGACGGACTTCTTTACAAGACAACGACTGAACATTTGAAAATCAAGCAGGTCTGTTTTATCTGCTATTCGTTAAAATGACAGGATCCAACTACGCACGAACAAACAAAAAGACGCTATTTTCATTTGATTAGTGTGCGTGTAAAAATGCCGTGATGAGACTGTAGAGATAGAAAGAGAGAAAGTGAAATAAAGCAAAAAACAGAAAGAGAGAGACCGACAGGTAGAAATAACACCGTTTACTAATGTTCCATATCGATTTGTTATATTTAAAACGAGAAATATTTGAATAAAATCTTAGTTTTAACGACTATTATACACTCATATGCGCTCTCACTGTTGCATACGCAATGGAGCAATCCATCGTAAATTGCAGTCAAGGATAACTCAATCAAATATGACACCATTATGGGAATATTTGAGTTGTAAAGTGAAATGTGGCTCTAAACAGCTATTGCCCTAATTGCGTCGATTGGTTTTAACTGTAACCGATCTCATTCATCTGCCTCAACGTCGCACTCGAGAGAATTGACCCACTTCCTACTATTTGCACTGGGGCCTTGTATGGTTTTCATTTTAGTCGCTTGTAAGTAGTTACTAATTACATTCAAGTACGGAATATCATAGTTGTCATTGAGACGTTCATTAATTTTTTGTATTTGCTACTTTTAATACCTTTATTTTTCGCTAAGTAACACAAAATGGGCGGTATCTCTCTCTCTCTCTCTCTCCTATTGATGAAGATCTTGTGAATTATCTAGCATGGTGGTGATGATTATAATATGTCTCAATCTTATTTATCGGATCTTTTAGTACAACTGAGAATGTTCTGGAATTAGCCAAAATTACTAATTAATTTTCTATAGTGACCGTATGGTTAATATACTTCCCTAAGCACGGATAAGCAAAACATGGTTTAAGCGATTACAAGCTTAATCACCTCAAAAAGAAGCTCTGAAGCTATCAGATATCCTAAATTAAATTCCATAATTGTATCCAGCACAATGTTATTTTAAGGATAGACTCATAAGGCATGTTGTTATGATTAAATATGTCATCGTATCTTATTAATCTACAGTTTAATTTAAGAATTGAGGACTGCATCATGGGGGCCATATTTCATGCAATTATGGCAGATGCTATATTATGCAATTGAAGCCAATCTATCGCTATGATGTAAGTGTGATATAAAGTTGACAAGATGTGCCTTACATTTAATTACTTTGAACTTTTATATTAATGAAAAATGTTGGACAAGAATAATAAGCTGGATCGCAAAACAAATCTCTGCTCTTTTTTATTTTACATTTTTTAAATACAGACTACAATGTTTTTCCACTTTATCTCATTGCAATCATTCGTCTTAAGTAGCAAACTAGTTAACTTTTGCTTTAGATACCCTAGTTTCGGCCACGCGTCCCATACATGTATGATAAAAAAATATATGTTACGAACTCAAAACAACACGAACTCAAAACATTTTAATTATTACTTGTACTTTCTCAAGCTGATAAAATAACTAGAAATTTATTGTGCCTAATTAAGTTCGTGCGTTTTTGACTGACCTCAAATGTACACAATATTTCAAGGCAAAGGAACACCGTAGTACTACATAAAGGTCAAATGTATTGCGTTTTACATTAAAGTTGTTACCTTCTTTATATACTTCAGTCACGGATTAAAAGTTAGTATATGAAGTTAAGTACCTAATTATAGTAGGTTACACTAATTCAGTTTAAGTATTTTCTTATCTGATACTAAATCTAAGACAACATTTAAATTTAGTACCAACATATTTTTCATGGATTGTTCCGACACCTTATGTAGAACCTTATACAAAAAACAGAAAAAGAAACGTTTCTACATAGATTTTCTTATAACATTTAGAAAAAATACAAAAGGAGATATTTTGTTAAATATTCAAACGCAGTAAATTTTTAGGACAGTCGGCTTAAATTCCGAAAAATAGGGCGGAGCAAAGAATTCCGAGATATAACTTCGCAAATTTCTTCAGGAATGTTTCCGGCCAGCTTTCAATTATGCAAATCCCTAAAAGCGTGACACAGATTAAAACATAATTTAGGTATATTCCGCAAAAACACAACTTTCATATACCTATCTTCTTTAGAATAAAAACAGGAAAAAATTTGGTAAATATTGTCGTAAAATTAGATGAAACAGAATATTTCTTTTCAGTCACAAAACATTCATCAAAATCATCGTCGACCCTTTGCTAGTTATGACGATTTAATTCAAAATTTATTTATGAATATCGTATTATTGTTGAAATTCTTATTCTGCCATCGCTTATCCCCTCAATGGCGGTCGTGTGAGGTCCCCTCACTTTGCCGATTTTAGCAATTCAGCTTCTTTTACTAGTTGTTACTTAAGTTTAAATCTTATAAAAACGTCATGGTGTATTCTCATATTATGTGAGACATTAATAAATTTAGTTTGTCAAGTATATTTGAACAAAGGAAGACCATCTTTTCTTTAGGAATATGTAAGTAAAATATGAGGCAGAATAAATATTTTACTGTCACAAAAAAAAGTTAGAAGCGTTTTACAATAGACAGTTCGCGCTCGCGTGCTGCGTTCACATAAAGTTTACAGTTTTACGTCCAGAAATGATTTCTCCATGACATCAAAAAATAATATTTTCATTTTTATATAATACGACTTATGATACGACTGTCTAAGAGCACGCGAAAGGGTTAAAGACACATGTATTCAGTTGTCGGTTTTTACTGCGTGTTTAGTAATTCTAAATTAACAAATATTTGCATTATAATATTGAACTACACAGGGAATTTCAACCAAAGATTTCACGTGCATATTGAAATCATAAACTCTTGTTCTGTCTATTAATTTCTGGCTTCGTTCTTGTATTGAATTTCATTCGAGAATTTCGTTCTGGCATTGACTACCGTCATCCAGAATATGAAGAGTTAAAACCATAATCAATCTCGCTGGTCAAATATGGTTTCGGTGGACGGGTAGCAGCCATCGGCGTCCAAATCACTTAGCTGTGCTACGGTAGGCTGCTCTATACCGCGTTAAGCCGCTCGCCAGAACCTCGTCTTTTGTATAACAGAGTTAATCATAGGCAGGGAGATTGGGTTGGGCTCCTTTGGAACCTCTTAATCTATTATTGCGTAGGAGCTATGCACTAGCTAGACAATATAACTTCAAGCATTTAAAAATATAAAAAGTAAAGTTGAGTCTGTAGTGTTGTACTGTGCATTAAACATAGCTTAAAATTAGGTTTTTCCAATGCTTAATATTGTTCTGACAGTGCTTGTATAATGTGTAGATATACATACATATGGTGAATAAAATGTTCCTGTTTTTCTTTTGTTTCATTCTTATCTACCTTCAGTGTTGTCTAAAGTCCTTTTAGGCAACTCAATAAATTGAGATGTTGGCAAAACTCAATCACTTCCAAACTACCACAGCTGATTGTGATTCAATTACAGAGTATCCATTATATGTCCCAAGACAGTTGACAGAAACTCATCAAATACATATACAGCCGAACATTGAACAATAACTGTAACCTTAATATTTTGAATATTTTTAAGTCTAATGCAGCAATGTGTGCCATTTGCAATTGTTAAATACGGTAAAGCAATTATTTTAAATAATTCTAGGAATACTAAAAATACAGTAAATAATCAGCATGTAACTTGTATATCCATGCTAAAGTAGCTTTATCAAATCAGCTCAAGGTTCCCATGAGTAGATGTGACTTATCTCTTACCAGTAACAGTTTGAACTGACAGATCTAGTAATTAAGACATGTCGACAAGATCATAAATTGTCATAATTATTATGTTCATTACTTGAATGTGATAGCCTTACATTCTTCTCTTTACATTTCCTTTTCTTTCTTCTTTCCTTTACATTTCAAGCATATATTATTCCCTTTTAAATGTTTTATAGTAAAATATATTTTTGAAAATAGTTTCCAACTTTATTTATTGGCTGATATCAGCATATTCTGTTGCCTTAGGGAATGAGAATGATAATGATTTTCTTTTGTTTTAGCAAAGCTGTCAGGTAGAAGATGTCATATTGCTGTCTTTTTCAAATATAATGATTTGTATTGACTTAATTATACAGAATCATGATCAAGTCCACATAATTAAACCTGAAAACTGTTCATTCATGTTCTTGTCACTCTAGGAATAGAATATGGAACAATAATGCATCTTAGAATACCAGCATGTCCCACTATGATTCATTGTCATTATTCAATAACATACAAGCAAGCACTTTACTGTTACTGTAGGTTTCACTACATCAACATTGAGTTACTGCAACTCAATATTCACTCATAAGTAAGTGCCCACAATTTTATTATAGATATCAGTACATTCGTCTGGTAATTGAATTTCTTTGAGTTTACGTAACATAACATCACAACTGCAATATTTGAAAGGGTAGGCAGAGGAATGGTAGTACACCCCCACATTTCAACAGTTACATTTAAGTCCCATGGAATAGGTGGTCAGCCTATTGTCTATACACTTAGATATCCTTGTTTGTAGCTAAATAACCCATTGATTTTATGATTAGGATCATCAAAATACTTTCATATCATTAAATTGTTATCAGTAAAGCCAATTGGATAACATTTCATTCTCCTGTTGAGACATTAAGGTTTAAGCTTTCACACATACATCTCACTTTCTATGAGTGACACTGATTTGTGCATTTTCTATAATATTAGGTTGTCAGATAAGTTGTATTTTCCTTACTACTTGGGAATACTTTCACGACCAGAAGTCTACCAACCCAGACTTGATTGGTTTAAGAAGTGTCCAATAATTAAACTATATGTAGCTTCATAATGATGATATAACAAACAGACAATCTAAACTAAGTATAGGTGTTTTCTAGGTGGGTGAATGCAGTATGCATTACAGTTAAAAGGCATGGCAAACAAATACAAAAGACATTGCAAAAAAATAATTTAGTACATAAAATGTACACTACAACTCACACAAAAAGGAAACACAGTTTTTGAGGATAATATTAATCTTGTACCAATCTACTTCATCAAACAATCATTGTTGGAAGAATACTATAATACCTCTGCATGGAGGAGTTTATGAGTAGTATAATAATTATAGAATGCTTATATATCAAATAACGAATATTTAATGGTGAAATATATATTTCTACTTTAAATCAATGACGGTTGTTTTTAAAATCAATTTGGGAAGGATTTCTTAAGCAGTTATCTGGATTATGTCAACCCATATTGTTATTGATATATAATGTACGCATTGTGCGTACGCTTCAACGTGGGTATTGTAAGGTCTGTTTATCTTATAAAATGTCTATACATCACATGATAAACCTTAAAACGACTATAAGACGCAAGTAAACTTGGCCGACTAGTGCTTAGTTCATAACCTCTCATTAAGCGGTATCATTTCCAATTCAACATATACAAGGAATGTAAGTTACCAAGATACCTAATTTTAAAGTTTTTAGTAAAAATATTTATTATGTATTCTGTCAGTCCACAGCGAAACTAAGATCTACGATTCACATGATTAGCCGAAGCAAACGTGACTGAATGATAAACAGTTGTTCGTTAATTAGACAGTTCACTCACCTTTTACAGTACTCGACTCAGATTTTAAAGAAAATAAGTAATAAACGTTTAATAAACAAAACAACACACAAATCAATCACACGCACAACACTAGCTACACCGTTCCCGAACGCATTCCGTCTCCGAGTCACAGAATACAAATTTTCCCCAGGCTGACGGTTGCCTGTCGTCGGGACAGGTTTAGCCTTTTCAAGTTTTCTAAATATCCATGTCCGCTCTCTCATTCATTCACCATAGACTAAATATTCAAGCAGGAGATGCTCTACGGGCTTAACGTAATTAAAATTCCTGGATACAGTTTTTTTTTTTATTATGAAAAGATAAAGTAATACAAACATTGTAAGACTAGAATTGCGGTGATAGAAAGCAAAGGATGAACAATATTAGTTATTGCCCACATATCAGACATCAAGAAGGGGCCCGTCTATGACTCTGCTGGAGTCACCAAATATATTACGCTTTTAATTATCAATAGTCCATGTTCATATGGAGTAGACAGAGAGCACAGAGTGCAAAATATATCTATCCAAAAAAACTTGACATATTTTTTTACTTTTAATTTCATCGTTAAAATCGTCAAAACTTGGCTTCCATTAAAAAGCGTAATTCCAATTCGTCGTAATTCGTTAATGATTTTGTTATTTTATATTATTTAGTTTTTTATAAACGTAATGAAATGTATTTGATCTTCAGCATTAAGATAGCAAAATATGATCTTCAGCATTAATTGATCTATTGTAATGACAGACAAGATTAATCTGACGAATTTGCGGTGTTGCCATTTTAGTTTTCCTTTTCATTTTTTCTATGATTTTTATTTCTATGTTTTGTGTATTAAAAAAATATAAATTCATCATTATCATTTATTATCATTAATGAAATATAATTGCAAGATGTAATACATAAATTGAAGTAAAATAACAATTGAAATTAATAATTTTCCGATTGAATAATACACATTACAATCATAAAATTAAGGGCAATTTTTTTTTCTTTTTAGTTTGTCTTAAAACCATTCAGCGTCATTCTCTAGGAGGAGGAGACCTCAGCCGAGTGCCCTGCCATACTCATTGACATGTTCAAGTTTTTAACGATTTGATTGGACCAGCGCTTCTGGCAACATTCTTTTGTATTATAGCATACCAGTAAGCCCCCGCCTCTTCAAATTGTCTAGTTTTTGTTGCTATGTCCAAAATATTTGCTAACGCGACTCAAACAGGCCGAGGACAGCTTCTATTAGGGTTAAAACTGGAATTGTATATTTGGTACATATATCTTTTATCTGCTACATCACTGATAAAGCGTAACATGAAATTAAGTTTAAAATTATTATTATGTATAATATCATTAAGTAGTTCAGGTCTCTTACGGGGTAGGCGAAGGCACCCAGTGCCGAGTTTTTCTATTGATACGGCCCTGCCTGCGTTCATAGACGCGGGAACACTTACACAAGAATTTTCATCTCTAACTTTTTAGAAGGCGTAACTCTACAGTCAACGCATCCGATGAAGGCTTTACGA
Organism: Microceris miodesmiata; assembly: GCA_018245735.1. Classification (NCBI taxonomy): domain Eukaryota; kingdom Metazoa; phylum Arthropoda; class Insecta; order Lepidoptera; family Hesperiidae; genus Microceris; species Microceris miodesmiata. The sequence goes on along the minus strand of DWEC01001554.1, from coordinate 1,178 downwards.
CCCTTAAGGTTAAAGCTACCCCCAGGTCGTGTTTAGTGGGCATGTACGTGCTTCACACGTGAGTCCCACATTACCCCTGCGAACCGTCGCAGGGGTATGCATGAGCATTCACCGCCTCCGCTTCCCGCACGAAGGGTTGTCCTTTTCTTGGGCGGAAAACAAAAAAAAAAACAAAATCTACAGTCAGCACATTTACCGAATCAAATCTTATATAATCCTTTGACATGCATTGAAATTGTATCTACGTAACATCACAGCTTTAATCCCTGAAGGGATAGGCAGAGGAGTGTACACTCTCACATTTCAGCAGTTACGTTTAAATCTCATGGAATAGCTAGTGAGCCTATTGGCAAAATTGTAAATCACTTTTTTTAAGTTGGAATTTTAAATCACTTCTTATAAGTACATAATTGAAGATAATTCTTATAAAAATGAGTTCATACATATGTTCATTAATTCATAATTAGCTATAGTAATTTCTTTGCAACCATCCGATAGTTACAAGCGTTGCTGCTAATTATATATTCATCAAAAAAAGTGAAATATGTTATAAGTATTATCAGAATTATTATTATTATTACATCGTGAAGAAACCTGCACATCTTAGTATTTATAAAAAAAAAAATTTCTAAGGTGTGTGAAGTCTGCCAGCCCGCACTCGGCCAGCGTGGCAGATTAAGGCCTTAGCCCTCTCAATACGAGAGGAGACCCATATTCCAACAGTGGAATTATAATGGGTCGATTATTAAAATTTCGTTTTATTTATAGAGTATGGTTCTTTTTGATTAATTGTTTTTAACATTCTATTAACTTTAATATCATTTATAAGAGCAGTTTTATTTTATTAAATATGTCTTACCCGTTAAGAGAGTTGTGTGTTCTATTAGAAGTTGTTAAGGAGTTACCACTGTATTCTCTGACGACGGTCGATCCATTGTATGTTTGTGCTTCCTGTGACAGCCGTGTCCTGAACTAGCGTCCCAGCATTAGTGTTCATCAGTCTATATACATGGTAAGAGATTTCAATGTAGGTACCTAGTCTGATGCATTGTTTCACAAGTAACTGGTATAAACATATACTGTAATATATGTCGATATGGTTAATTTAAATATCACTTGCTAACGGTGAAGGAAAACATCGTGAGGAAACCTGCACATCTTGGAATTTATAAAAAAAA
>DWEC01001553.1:0-13162 GCA_018245735.1 Microceris miodesmiata | reverse complement strand
GGTAGGCAGAGAAGTAACCCCCGCGTTCCACCGGTTACGTTTTCGTCCTACTATGAAATAGGCGATGAGCCTATTGCAATACACCGGCCATAAATCTAGACTCCAAGCCACTTGCGAACCCAGAACCAAGATAGTCAGCGGTAGCAGTGGACTGGTTTAGATTTCAGCTACTTGCTGCGGGGGACTGTAGTTCGAACCCTAACAAATCCCTGATTTTGAAAAATGGTGTACTTTTTAAAATTAACTTTAACGTTACTTGTGTTGAAGAAATACATCATGTAGACAACTATATTACTTAGATTTCACTATACTTTTTTCTAAAGCCTGTGAAATCGAATCGATCCCGACTTGGTTTAATTTGCGATCTTATATACGCTTCGGGTCTTATATCCACCATCCATGGTCTTATCATTGTGGTCTTAAGCCTCGTTATAAAAGGTGAACCCTGTTCAACTGTAGAACAATAAGTGTCAATAATATAGGTGGCTTGACGACTTCTCGGATAGAACCAATTCTGAGAAATGCAACGACGAATGACGAACATTGCTGTTCAAAATAAAAGTACACACATATATATTTACACATAGAAAGACGTCTACAAACATATAAGGAAATATTAATATTTGTGTATATCTAAATAATTTTATATTAGTCATAGTTATCTGTGAAAAAAAAACGTTCAAACACCTTTTGAGTTTTTACATACATATATTACAGAAATCTCAACAAGATAATCAGGAAAGCGTCATATTTAAAAAAAAGTTTAAATTATAAATATAATATATAAATATAACACAACTAATCCTAGCTTCCTTAACCACATTTGAAATGTTTCGCTTTTTCTTTTGTCAATTTTCATTTAACATTACCCGGAATAAGGATCAAGTCCACGAGAAATGCACCTCAAAATGTCAGAATCACATTCGCTACAGAAAGATGTAGTCGTATTATCAAGGTGCAAATCTAGACCACAGATACAGATACAGGCAATAGGCATGAAGGGTGACCTCGTGAAATGTTTACAAGTGCAATCAAGAGCGACGTGGCCTTGTCCGGCGTAGGTGATAAAACTGGATGAAATTATGTTAGGAGGGGACGCGTTGTGATCGCGCAGTGGTCTAGCGTGCAGTATTGTATATCTACATATATACCTACCTATAACTATATTCTTCTGATTGACGATAACTCCGCAGCAAATCATCGTACAGGCTTATTGAATACGTGATATTAAAGGGCATTAAATCTATAAGCAACCGCAACCGAAAATCGCAAAGATGGCGCATCATCGTCAAAGAGAAAGTGATCCATGGAGGGGGTTACGACCCTCAGTATTGAGGAAAACGACACGAGCAGGAGGAAATCTATAAGAGCTTTTAAGTGAAATAATGGATAAAATATTGGAGGATAAATTACACTTGGAGCTACGACTTGCTGTTTTTTTGTTATACGATCATTTTCCTAGGAGTAACCACTCTACTCGTTGATAATCACCCTAAAATATAGATTTTTTCACTATTTTTTTTTACTAGTGTATCTACATAATATATGTATATGTACATACATGCGAATTACGATCCCAATGTGGTTAAAAGATAGATTTAGGTGTAGACACACCCACATGTATGTATGTAATGTACTTACAGAATCAGATATGTATATACATATGTACCAACCACCCACATATGTATATAATATATATGTGTGTGATGCTTTCATTAATTAAATTTCGTTGTTTTAAAATTTAAAGAGAGTTATGGTACCATTGCCACCAATCTTTAAGAGACTATAAAATTGTTACGACAGATTTTTTCAAGCTGAACACACGCTGCTGTGACGTCATCACGTAGGTGTCAAGTTGTCGCACCCAAGTTGTATCGTAGACGTATGAATAACATTCGTGAATTCTTATCAACAGTCTTGTCATTGCATTTATCAGTTTGATTGAAGCATACAGGATTTTTTATCTATTTAGCCAATGTTGCCGAGTCGTTTAGTTTTTTTTTGTAGTTGCATACAAATTCTTTTGCTTTCGTGCTATACTTTTTAAGCTACGTTTAAGTACTAATTAAACGAATTAGTGTTGGTTTGATTCGTTTAAAGTGGGGATGAAATTTTCACTGCATATGATCACAACATTAATATGTGTATTTTCACCCCTGTTTCCCATAGGGGTAGGCAGAGGCTGCGCAATTCTTATTAGCTACGATTCTGTAAAATACATATATCTATGCGTTTATACTTAATACTATATGTATGTGCATCTTATTTTAATCGTATCATTGTATTTACTTTCTCTCCACTTGTACTTGAAACGATTCTTTTGACGGAAACGCCTTTCGGGAAGTAAGGTTTCGTGTCATTGTTCTTATATTTTAGATCTAAAATAACAAATCAAGGTAGGATTCGAATTCGATAGGATTCGAGCGGGATTATTTAAATGCACTTCTATACATAACTATTTGTATATATAACACCTATAGAACTAAATTAAAAAATCTCACTAAAACTAGGTGTTATTTATTCGTGTCCAAAAACAACACATCATCCTCATCAACCCCAATTAGTCCACTACTGAACATAGCTAAGCCCACATTATATTTTTACTATTTAGTGCCAATGTCGTTATGAAACTGCTTCTCTAACATGACTTTTTTCGAAAAAATCACAAACGGCGCAAGTGTCAGGCCTAAAAGTTCCTGCCAAATTCTTTTTAAATACTACGTGTAGGTAGGCAGTATGTATAAAGAAATGTATTACGACAAATGTGATCGGCTGAACGCAACACGCGACGCAGCGAGATGCGATCAGATACCAACTCGTCATTGGCCTTGCGTTATCAATGTAACGCGAGAGACGACAGCAATGCTTGCTTCCTGTTGTAAATATAATGAATGTATGAGTACATATGTACAACGATATGAATAACGTAGGTACGTAAGAGAATAGAATGCTGTCGAAAAATTTATATGTACATATAAGTATTGTACATTTATTCTAACAAAAACAGTGAACCGTAATAAGAATTAATAAAATAATAATAATAATAATCATTGTACTATTGGAATATGGGTCTCATCTCATATTAAGAGGGTTAAGGCCATAGTCTGACACGCTGGCCAAGTGCGGGTTGGCAGACTACATACCCCTAAGATTTTTTTTTGTTATAAATTCTAAGGTATGCAGGTAAGTAAGAATGATTATCATGTCAAACAATATTTAAGTACATGTAGATCGATGTTTACTTTATTGTATTATAAGCGGTTTATGCTGTAAGGAAACGGTTAATTCATTGTTTATTAATAAGAGAACTTTGGCGCTAGCAACCATTAAACCAGCGAAGTTGGCTAAACGATTAAATTGATTCCTGAAAATTACAAAAACAACATGTATGCATATTGAATATATATATCATCACATATTCAATATACGTACAACACGATCGATTTATATTTTTTTAAAATCAGAATTACAGCATACCGACAAATATGTATGTACATATACGTCAATCTGTGTCGATTGTTTTTTTAATCAGAAATACAGCATACCGACAAATATGTATGTACATATACGTCAATCTGTGTCGATATTTTGATGAAATTGTTTGTGTCAAATATTAAAAACAAAATTATAAGCACGTCACACTGACATAAAAAGGAAACGAACACTTATTTCCATTTATCTGTCAGTCAAGAAACTTTCACGAAACTTCGAGATTAAGTTTAAAATTAAGAATGTGAATAATTATTATGTTAGGTATATCTAAATCTATGATATAACTTATTTTGAAACGCATTGCGAATTATTATTAAGAAGCGATTCTATGAAAGAACGAAAACATTTTAGTAGACAGTTATATTTCTTGACCTTCAGATTGGAAGTAATGATTGGGGTGCACAAAATATCGCCCCCAAATGCCACGTCTCGATATATCTTTGGTGAAGACAGTTTGATTATATTGACCTCTACTTCGAAGTATATTTTTAAAATGCAATACACAAACAGCCAAATTTGTACTTAGAGTACATTATTAACACTGAAACAATACATAGAGACATAATAAAGCTTATTTTCTATATATATATGTACAACATAGGTCGCATGTTGTAGTCCTAATATATACTTACGATACTGACATTATTGGACCGACGACCTTGAAAAGGCTGGTACTGAGTAGTAGTGGCTAGATGAGTTTGATGAAAGATCGTGTGTTGTGGCACACCTTGGGAAAGACCTGTGTCCAGCCGTGGAACGGTAACAGCTGATGTTTGATGATGATGATGATACTGACATTTACTTCGTGTTACTGACATGTAGCTCGTGAAGAAATCTGAATATTTCAAAATAATATCCATCTCTCAATTTACTATTCAACATGTGATTTATAAATTACTGTACTTTATTTATTTATTACTGTATTATTTTTTTTATTACTGTACTGTACTTTATTTATAAATTACTGTACTTTTATATATAAATTACTGTACTATATTTTAAACTAGTCGGTTCAGTGGTTATGACGTAAAATTATACCAGACTATGAGAGTTATTTTCGTGTTTATAATATTGACATGTAACAAGGGTACCTTTTTTTTAATAAATCATGCATTCTTTTTTTACATTTCCATCACACAGACAAAGCTGTAGAACTCATTTTAAGTTTGTACAATAGTGAAAACCGAGCAAAAATTTATTAAGTGCCGATGCTGACATATTTCGCTGAAAAAAAATATTTCTATCACCTGCTATTACGTTCTTAATCGCTTCTTTATCAGCGTATTCATTGTGAATACATGTAACGTAATAACCTAACGTAACGTAATAACGTGTACGTTGTAACGTAATACATCCGTCAAAATAAAAAAAATATCAAATTAGATCTTATTATTTTTGCATAACACAGGTACTTAATACAATTGTTACAATGCTGCAGATAAATTAAAATGTAGTTGTTTCTGTAACCAAATATTTATAGTACCTAGTATTTAGTGTTTCATGAGTATTTATACACATGAGTATATATGTATTGGCTTATATATCGTACTTACGTCGACTTGGTCGGGCCATCCCGAAAAACGTACGTGTGTTTAGTCGGTACATATATAATCATGAAATGTTTATTACAATTATTTTAATTTTTCAAAGCGCCGTCCGCCGCTGGCTTCATTACTGCGAATCGTGTCATCTTTTATAATCCACATCCGCTTCCGACGCTAAATAACAGTGTTTTCCGCGGCGTCATTTATCTCCACGTTCAAGTTTAATGAGCAGATAACTTATGGCGTGCGCACTGAAGAAGTATTTAAAGTAATTTCATATATTATATCCACTGGGTATGAAACATGTTTCATACTGATAGTCAACGGCGAAATAAGTAACCGAGACTTGCTCGAAGTGAATATAAGACTTTATATAGTTTATATTGTATTATAGTTACTCAGTCGACATCGCGTTTTTTTACCATTTTTTTCTTTAGTCTGTGCATGTTTTTAGTACCAAATTTTTTTCAATAAGCTACGATGATTTTATTGCTTAGTTTTTTTTAAAGAATGTTGAGTTTTATAGCTCGCCGACATCACCCGGTGGAAATGTGAATGAAATATCGGAGTTTACGTACAGCTCGCAGGATTGAATTTATTTGAAACTAGATAAAAAGATGGTGCCTTAAAAATAAAGTGTTTCACCCCAGTTTCGTCTAGTTGTATAAATGTTTTTAATATTCGTCGTTGATTTATTCAGTGAGTAGTCGACGGGTACAAATTTATATATAATTAAGGAGAAAGAAAAATAGAGAATTATGAAGATAACCCTGCTTCTCTACTATTTGTAAAAGAAAACTATTTTAGACAAATTTAGTATCGTTAAATTAATGTAAACGTATGATAAAAGTGTAAAAATACCATTTTAATACTAATAATAACACAAGAAATTACTGAATGCATAAAACGAGAAAAATATGGTTCATCCAGCGAGCGTTCGATGATATTATTCAAATCAACGTCAAAGAGGGCGACCTCCAGCTGACTGTTTCATTTACAAGTCATTAAATGTTACTGGATCTGACCCACGTGGTCTTTGATTTGTACACATGCTCTTTATAAATTATCAACTATGCTTTTTATTATACTTTATTATTATCAATGAGAAAATTACCAACGCACCCGTCGATTTATTAACGATAGAGATACTTGGCACTGTTCCCTGTGTTTGTCCCGTGAGGAGCCTGCCGTGATAGTGTAATGGCAATATAAAAGTATTCAATAAATACTGTAATAATACGTAAAGGTAACCGGTGAAAGGTGGGAATGTACTACACTCCTCTGGTTACCTCTTCGGGGATTAAAGGTGTGATGTTACGTATTTTTTTACGTTACTGTTATTATTAATACAGGTTATATATTATCTAGTGATTGCTATGTAGTATCAAATAACGAAACATTACTTCAACGTTGAGAAAATTATATAGAATGCTAAAAACGAGCAAGTTGGAGGTCAAGTCAAGGTTGAGAAAATTATATTACGTAATGAAAGCTGGGTTCCCATTTATACATTATTAATTATATCGGTATGAGACCTTAATCTATGATAGCGATCTTGTGAGTTAGTCATTCCTATTTTATTTTTTTTTCACAAATTTTTACCACTTTTTTAAGCCAGACACTCTGGCACTCAAATGATGACTATACATACACTAAGCAGTCTTTCTTAGAATTTAGCTTTCTTAAGAGCCCAGATATTTTTAAACATCGAAATAAATAATTCGCTGCAGGACAAGATTGAAGAAAACTTTTTAAACACTCTTTGTTAAGCTATCACTGGATTATAATCATTATCACCATCATGAACCATTTTATCATTCCCTGTTTCACACAGCTCACCTCTTAGTATGAGAAGAGTTGAGGTCATAGTCTGCCACGCGAACACGTGCGTATGGGCAGACATAACACGCATTACAAAAAAAAAGTGTCTCAAAGTGTGTGAAAAATGTGCGCATTTCCTAGCGATGTTTTGCTTCATCATTGCAGCTAGCAGTGTATAATTTTTAAAACGCATTAAATCCTATGAAGATAGAATTGCGCGCTAGTATTTAAATGCAGGAACCGCAGAATGGGAAATCTAAGTCTCTAGGTTATAACTGCATTATAGATAAAAAATATTATGTAATCAACTAAAGAATTCCACGTCCTATGTTTTGATTACATGTATTTAATTCTGCGTCGTAAATTTTGTGACGCGATATTTATTAGAAATGTATACGAATGTTGATCAATTTTATCATGGTTTGATTATTTTTGTACTTATCCTAATTTATAACTTGTTTTTATAAAATTGCATAGAGTCTTGATTTTTGTTAACCAATATTCGCGACCGTGTGTATCAAATGATGAAGACTTGGAAAGTCAGTGAAATGGCCCAAAAGAGTCAACTGTGTAGCAAATCAGGGTTAATCGTATTTCCCAACCGGGTTAAAAGCTTTATTTCTGGCTGCTCATTTAGGACGATCGTAGAATTTTAGGGCGATAGATTCAGACTCAGTTCATAGCTCAGTTGAGTCATTCTTCCAGGAGTTTATCGTTTATACCATCTTATTAATCTTTACCTCTTACAAAATGTGTATTTTTACATTAATACTTGTTTGGATGGAATTAAAAATATGCATTCCACATTCATTTACCCTTTTACACTGATAAACTTGAACCTTCAAAATATAATGTTAAATATATCTCTACAAACACGTATGCATAGAAACCGTATTTCCCATGGAGTATTTTTGTCAAAACTTGTATAACCCGCAGAAGTTAATTAAGCACCTCGGTGTGGTGACGTAATAGGGAGGTACTGACCCGTCGAAGGCAACAGCGGTGGGCATTGGTAGGCGGAGTCAGGAAGCGGGAGAGGAGGCACATTCCTCGCAAGTGTCATGTTGATTTCTGCGCGTTGTACGAACAGCGAATATAATAGAGGCTCTCAATTTGCGTAGAGTCAACCGTGCGTGATGGATTATTTTGTGGCTGTTGGCTGATGTTTGTGCTAATGTTCTTATGACAGGTGACTAGGAAATTTCCAGAGCGTGTTACAATATCATTATCTTTTGTTTTAAAAATAAATATATTCAGTTGAAGCCACAAACACAGAAATGATTCATTAAATGGTTGAATGGTTGAGTTTTGAATGCGACTAGTGAGTCTTATTTGCGTCATCTATTGACTTTTGGTTTGTTACATTTAAGACGGTTGGCGGCACGTCGCTACAAAACATTAAGATCCTGGCTGAATCGTTATTGTGTTTTTTGAAATATTTTTTAATACTAAAACTAGAAAACAAGGTGGTCTGATATTAGATGAGAATATATTTAACGTTGCAAAAGGAAATTACCGACAACAGGCCAGCCCCTAATCCGTTTCCGGTTTAGATGTAACTCTGTTATTATCTTGTAATGTGGAGTGCCATGTTGCATTATGCCACTTGTAATCAGCTTTTAAACTATGTATTTGCCGTATACTTATATACTTATAGTAATATAATATGATATAAAATTAAAATACCTGATTTGAAAGTAAATAATAGCGATTTTAAAGCTAATACATAATATTAAATTATTAGAATATTTTGAATGTTGTAATACGACAAAAAATATCTTATTACACCTTCACACTGGATTCTTATAAAAACTAGAGAAAGCTTTCGTTATCACAACCAGGCAGATAATACGTTTAAGTATATTACATAATTTATAATATGTACAATACAAAAAGATACAACTATAAATATTCATTCATACAAAACCACAAAGTATTTACCTGATCATCACAACATTTCCCCCGGACGGGAATCGAGCTCATGACCACTCATAATCAGCTTCATTAACCACTAAACCGTCGAGCTAGTCGAACATATTGATCAAACATATTGATGGTTGTATATAAAACAAAATGAGCGGAGAATAACTAGTGAAGAATTTTGAGTGGAGAATAATGAGTGGAGAATAGTGAGCAAACAATAATGAGTGTAAATAAAAGTGGAACGCGTTGACAACCCTATCGTCAACCAAGACAGTATGAACACATCCATTAGCAATATCAACCCAAACGCGTCCGCAATATTTCTACTGACGGCGAAGATAACAGCAATAATGTATTCATATTGTAAGAGGAAAATGGATTCATAAAAATGTTAGCGAGACAATGAACGTCCTCACGAGGCGATAGAAATGCCAATTAGGACTTGAAATAAATTTACATAATCTGAAACATATGTCATCCTCATCATCATCATGGACCTATTTCAGTCCCCTGCTCCTCCAACTCCAAAGGCCTCCTCCAAACATATGTGACGTGGTGTAATTTATCAAGCAAGCATAGCTAGTGGTTTAGCTTCTAACTCGGAGGGTCCTGGATTCAAATCCTGAGAGTCTCTTTTTTAATATGTATGTACGTTTCTGAGATTAAATATCACTCTCTGTAACTGAAGAAAAACATCTCAAGAAATTTATATACATTGGAGTTATTCATAATGTAATGTAAGGTGTGTAAAGTCTACCATCCTGGTTTTGGCTAGTTTAGCTGTCTGGCCTTACCTAACCATTCTCATTCCGTGAGGAGATTTTTATCCAATAGCAGAAGAACACAAGAGTTGATGATCATGATATAACTACCTGAATAATTGATATAATTTCCAACTTTTCGTTAAGATCTACTGTAATTATTATAACCGTAAATAAAGTCATTTGTTTATGGAAGTCGAATACAATTGTTGTATCATCCTAATGACGTCATAGTACACGTGCGCTCAGTACGAAGAAATCTCATCAAGACAAGTAGTGTCATAATTAAATATAGAGAATATATTTTTAAAAAGTTTGTCTACATATATTGCATTGTCCATCACAAAATGCAATTAAACTTAAATTCCCTTGTTTCTTGCTCTATATATTGTACATCTATGTACATCAGCGATTTATAATCACGTCAGATCCCTTACAGAGTAAGCAGAAAGCATTGACTTCCAAATATCTATTATTTGAGCCCACACGCGCGTTTCCTACATATATCTCTCTCTTTAACACGCGTGTCAATTTCAGAGACAACTGACTAAATAAATTGACATTGTGTACATTTTGATATTGATGAAAATTGCACGAAAAGGAATGAAATCATTACTATTGTCGGTGGGAGCGCGTTAATCGATTATTTAATACGTATGGAAGCGAATAATTCGTTATGATTGCTATAATTCGTTACGTGACTCGAATGAGGCGCGTAAAACAAGGCCCTATATAATGATGTCAACACTACGGTTTATTTTCTATTTTAAACCCTATATATATACAATTACGATTAATTTTTAAATGTGCACACAACAGTATATACAGCGATTTCGTCCCGTTTTTCTGTGTAAGGACAAACAGGATGGATCCTATTGAACGCGTCCTTGGTCCGTTGAAACTGAACACTGTCAGAGGTCAAAAGTGAAGTTGTAAGGTTGAATCGAGTAGAGGTCTTGTTACCATAATGACTGATAAAATATTTTTTGCTTACAATCTTATGAGGTTACCGCTTTTATATTTTGTTAATTATTTTATTTGATTAAATTTATGAGATTATATGTTGATTTCATTATTTCGCTATCATCTTTCAATTTTCTGTATTCATCCTAAACAAAATTTACTCTCTGTTTTATTATTTTATTATTACTGGTTTCTACTGAACAGCATTATTGAGGATGTATATGTAATTTGTCATGCCCAAGTACTTTTTATCTATGTATAAGGAAATTCTTTTAAAAACTTTCTCATTCCTTAAATACCAAACATGCGAGTATGCCTACTTTTGTAATATTTAGCCTAGCAAATAGGTAGACGGGCCGGCCACCTGCTGATAAGTGGTCGCCGTCGCCTATGGACACTTGCAACGCCCGGGGAGTCGCCAATGCTTTGCCGGCTTTGAGGAGAGCTCTGATTCTGTAGTAACGTGAGCTCTACTCTGATTTTAATATTTTAATATCGTAATGTATTACATACATACATATGTACATGCAAAGTCAACCTTTAGCTAGCGGTTTTGAAAGCGTAATATCAAATACGTTGACTTCTTTTACGTAACAAGCGTTGTAACTGAAAAAAAAAATGTATATTCTCTAAATATTCACCGGACAATATTTATTCGCATCTTTTTATTAATTATGTAGGCAATGTTATAGCATTATGCATAATTATCGAAAAAACACTAAAACAATTATTTATTTGTCTTTAGATTCTATTATAAGAAACAATAAATCTGTTACTTGCGTACAATAATTTATTAGCTAATTATTGTTCGTTTATGACTTTGTCGTACTACAAGCTAGTAAGCGATAACGGATAAATTACAATAAACAAAATACATATACTTGTATATTTCCTTATTACTCGTATTACACATGTTAGTGAGGAAATTCGTTGAGCTGATCCCATTATAATTTTATTTTTTATTGTTCCACTGTTGATGACGGATCTCTTATCAGATTCAGAAGGTTAAGGCCGTGGCCTACAATGCCACCAATGTGACTTAGCAGAATTCACTCGCCTTAGAGGACATCATGGACAACTCTAAGATACACGGGTTTTTTATGATGTTTAACTTTATCGTTACTTCAAGGGATATTTCAATGTTAAAAATACAATTTCGTGGATACAGTCCGGGACTTTGAATTGTTATATACTGTTGTCTATACAGTTCCTCTATATAATCATAATAATTTAAATGTTTCAGTTGGAACATAATATTTTCTGTTTTTTGTACTTAGCCTATACTTAGTATTGCTTCGCCATACATTTAAAAGTTCAATTTAATATGCATCAAAGCATCTTAAAACGTGTTAAGCAGATCATGCGTGGCATTCATATTCATAGACCACTTAAAATCAATTAATTTTGTCTGTATGTAAATAAATACTCATTATATATGTACATATGTATGTTTTATAACTCGTTCCGATGTTTCGTTTGTCACTTCTATTAGCTACATCAATTTAATGTTTAACCTGTTTCAGTGTTTTATGTTATTCGTAGAAAACAAGTCCATAGCCCGCTGAATCTGGCTGTTGGGGCCGAGATTTTTTAATTTAAATTTAGACAGTTTAATAAACGTTTATAAATATATTTATTTAATTGAAGCAGATGATGTAACTCTGAAGGCTAAAATATCTAGATATTTACTTATACATGTAACAAATTAGATCGATCGCGCTGCTCCTGATACTCCGACTCCTCCCAGGCGATATTATTAATTATGTAGTTTCTCGCTCACCGGCGATGGTAAAACGCAGTCCTATTCAATTGTTAAATGAAATCCATTTATTATTCGTTAAACGTATATCAATACCATTACTCGTCATATACCTGTTTAAAAACACTGCAAAAGATAAATGGCGTGGAGGAGTAAATTTTTGTGTTAAATACAAACGCGACTGGAATGATAAACCATATGACGTACTATATTGTTTAATAAAAATAAATTGATTTATGTTCTTAGATTCCAATGTGCGATACATAGTTTTGCCTATGTATATTGGGGATTTACCTAGGTCTGAACTAGGTAAATTTCTTCATCCTCTACGCGAGAAATGTCTTAGTTTTGGCAATAAATGATCCTCACCACGTGACTCTATTTTACAGCTCGTATTTTAATTAACACTTACGTGAAAATATCAAAACATAATATAACCTCTACTTGAAGTTTACTCAATTTAAAAGTTTCAGTTTTTTTTTGTTTTAGAAGTATAAAAAAAAATATTTGGAGATTAAAGGTTTCATGATCCAGAAAAATTGAAAATAATATTTTTAAGATCTTACCAGCCAACATAGGCTTGTTGTACTTATATAATACAGCTACTTACAACTTATTTAAGTTGTACTTATTTTTGGACGAACTCTGGTCTATTTAGTTATATTGACTTTTGTCTTCTAGATCTTTCAGACCTATTTGTAATTGATGTTTATGATAAACAGTAACATTGCCAAGATTACTTTGGATATAATTTTTACCGAGTAATATTACATGTTTAGCAGCTCTTTGGTTCCTATACATCACGCCCTGCATACTATTGGATACACGACAATGTTCGATCAAAGTATTTTTTATCGTTTATCATTAGCCTGTTTAACTCTATTGCTGGACATAAGCCT
>DWEC01001552.1:0-13167 GCA_018245735.1 Microceris miodesmiata | reverse complement strand
TTGAAATTCAATTGTAACTTTAGATTTCCTCATTCAACCGTTTTATCTAAATTATAAAGTTTCAGCAAAGTTCTACTTATGATGGATATAAATTTACGTTTTGGTTTATGGCGATCTATCAGAAAGAGATATAATAAAAAAGTAAGTTAAAACATTTCAAACGGCTACGCTACAAAAATTATACCTATTTATAATATGGAAATTTGCTCAGCTTCTTAGTGAGGCGACTTTTGCAACGGATAGGTAAAGCGTTTCTTTAACGCGCGACAACATCGCTAATTTTAGTTAAAATAATTTGCAACGCGCAAAAGACGCCAATCAGTATCGCTAGTGAGTTGTTACTACCGCGCAACTCTTTCGGGCGAGACAGTTTAAAAGAGTGGGGCGGTTCCCCCGACTTCGAAGACGTAATATTGATGATGTATCGCGACATTAGCGATGCAAATGTGCTACTTTTGCGTAGCTATACGACCCGCGACAGCATCTCAAATGTATGGCGTTCGTCGGGCCACTGTATAGTTGTTAAATCGCTGCAAAAAGTCGATCTCTCGTAGCTTTATGACGAGTGGCAACTAACGATCTTGAAATTGTTTTAAGAACGGTTTTATTGCGAAAATGTTAGAACGTAAAAAGCACTAATGGATCAGACTGTTGTTATGACCGAAGTGTCGTTATAAAGCAATAACTAGCCAGTTACGAGGATGGTTTTTCCAATAATTTCCGGTACATAACCACTTCTTAAAAATACAGCTGATGTTATGAAAATATTGTATTGTAGTGTTAACTTCCACATCTTAGAATCTTTTATTATCGTCTTTTAATATTATTTTTTGACTGTCTAGAAATAGGAAAGGTTCCTAATAGTAGAAAATACTATTAAAATGGTCTCTTTAAGTCGGGTAAACGCGTGAAAATAATTACACATGCCATATAGTTGAGAACGTTCATTTTGTTCAAATGCAGTATTTAATTATTTATAAAAACCAATAAAATATAACATTTGCTTAAACGATACAGGACAATTCGATTCTACAATGCTGTTCTAAGAAATCGACATCTAAGGCCACCGTTGTTAGACCAAGGCACTCGAGATCTGTCGCCATGTGATTAGCATACCTGTATTTCCGTATGGATTCGCCAGTACACGTAGTCAGCATTAATTCGATACAAATTAAAAACCAAAATGGTAGGCCACAATTCCCATCAAAGTATTTTAAGTACTGTAATTAAAACAATCATGTGGTTTTCACTGTCCAATGATGTGTAATTAGGCTTTAACCCATTCCCCCTAACAACAACTAGTGGTTTCACAATCAGTGCAATTTAGTTGTCTTAAACATAGCTGACCCGCGCGGCTTCGCCTGCGTGAACTTTGTGCAAAACTTAACAGTATAGATGGCGCCATCTATTCACCAAATATTGACTTATTAGGTTTTTTCCAGGAGATATGGTAATTACCCACCTTAAAAAGTAGCTCACTCCATAGATATGTAACGAAAAAAAAATGATCTGCTTGAAATTATCTCAATGATGAAATACTTTAGTTTCATAAGAATTCATACTACTACATGAACAAATACATCTAAACTATCTATGTAGTGGCTACTTAATGATTTTTAAAATACAAAAACACTTTTTATAGCTTAGCTGTTATAGATAGATATACCTCCTCGCGAACTTTTTTGTAGATCTTTTTGTCCAAAATTCATTAGCATATTTTTTCGTCTTATCTTTAATCATTTAATCGGCGCATGCGAAAAAAAATGAAATGTTTAAGACGATTTTTCACATCTTGGTTAACATTACTTGTTTTTTTTTACATGTCTAAGATTTTTAGAAATGAATTATAGCCTATGTTAATTTCTGATAATGTAGTTTTCTATCAGTGTAAAATGGTTAAAATCGGTCCAGTAGTTTTGGAGCCTATTTGATACAAACAAACAAACAAAAAATCTTAACTCTTTGTAATATTAATAGTATATAGTTTAGATGACTTAGTTCTATTAAGAATTAAGCTATGTTCTGTCGTCCGTAACTTCCATTGTTATTTTGTAGAGTCACGTTACAAATGATCGTGAGTAATATGATACCACTCCCCGAGTATTTAGTGTAATGAAGTTCGTACTCATGTTTCCATCACAATAAAAGAACCAATGTTTTATGGTTCGATAGATTTGATTTTTGCTGTCTAACCGACATGACGCACTGTATGACTCACGTGATTTGTGTGTATATTTTGAGATTTGACGTTTTTGACATTAGACATTTTGGTGTGCATAATTGTATATTGTTATTATATTAATCTATTGTGTAAATGCATTGCATAATTGTAATAATATTAAAAATAAGTTACTTCCTCAAAAATTCGTTATGAAATTATATAATATTTGTATGCTTTAGTTTACACAAGAAAACCATGACAATTTCATTTCCTAGTAAAAATTTCTAGTTGTTACCCGAAGTTTGGATTTGCGCCCCGTATATGACAATAGGCTCTCCACTTATTCCATGATGATTCCACTTAAACAGGCTGATGATTATGATGATTGTCAGGGAAATCGATGTAACTGATGTTATTACAATGCCTGAAATCTTTCGGTGATATTTAATTAATGTTATCTACCGATAACAAATTGTGATGTCTTCTTAATAAACCTACCGACGCAAAGTTTCTAAATATTAGCCACTTCCGAACATCCGAGTGCCCAGAGCGCAGAGATGTTGCTTAACAGACTGCTTGCAATCTGAAACTGCTTTAGAGCTACGAGAATTTCGTGTTATTAAATTGTTTATTTACTGATTTTATTTATATTATTGAAGCTATTTTTTTTAGTGATCTTTTAACAACACCTCTCTAAAAACGCCTTATTATTCATACGACCCGCAACAGGGTTGAACATCGAAGTACGGAAAAATATAATCCATTCATCGCGACTCGGTATCCAAAATGCCTATTTCATATCCATCCATTAGGTATAAAAAACAATTTGTTTTTAGTTCGACCTACAATAGTCAATATTGAATAGCGTGATGATGATTGCATAATAGACTTAGAAAATACTATAGATAACATCAAAGAGTATAAAATGGTCCCGCATATTTTTATTACCACGTATTTTCTATTAAATAAAAACCCTATTCGATACAACACGCGATGAAGTTACTTTGATTTATCGATGTTTACTTTGTAAGTTCGTAAATACCTTGACGAAGAACATAATATGGCGAAATTTTAATAAGAAAATATATTTCTGCGTAAGTACATTTCCATGTACGGGGGAAATTTACGTGAAAGTAGTATTGCTGTTACAACTCTATTGGGATTTTCACGTAACTGCGAAGTATTAATACACAACGTGTACGTGTGGCATGTATGAAAAAAAATTAAAGAAATTTTTATACTTTTGTCAAAGTCAAATGTTTCAGAAGGGTACATCATGTATAAAAAAATCGTGATAGGAGTTTCGTGAAATAGTATCTTCTGTAACAAATATTTTGGTTCTTAAATAAGAAGCATCAATTATTTTAAACTAATATAGTATGTTAAATGTGTGCAAATTTAAGAAAGTTATTATATTAATTTCATTGTTATTAGCAAAGAATACGAGTGCCAAGATTTAGGAGTAAATGGTACCATTGTAGTTGGTATGATAAAATGGTTGGTATGGTACGATGATTAATATTCGGCGGCTTACATTCAAACACAGTTAAAGTTGATGACGGTCATTAGCTGACTAAGGGTGAATCACTTACGAGCAAAATAATACAACTATCAGCCTTTTGCCTTTTCGTGAAATGCTAAGAGTTCAATTGTAACTACATATAAATGGTCCCTTTATTCTGCTCTTTGTTACGAATAATTGAACGAATGTTCATTTGATTTTTCCTCGTATTGATTTCAAGCTGAAATCAGTCTGAGCTACAGTATCGTTCAATTTGAGATTTGTACTTAGAGTATATGTTTTGCAACTGAGAACAAAAACATAAAACGTAAGATTATCTTCAACAAAATCAGCACTTAACAAAAACGTCAAAGGAAAGTCAAACATTAATTGCAATTTTTTTGTGACAAACTAAAAGTCAAGCATTACTGATCTTCATTGTATTGAATAATGTTATACACACTCATATATTCATGAATAGTACAGCTTGGACGAACATTAGATACTAAAACAAATGATATTGTTATATCGAATAAAGGAGACGAAGTAAAAGATTGTCACAATACTAGTTTCAAATGAACTACGAAGCGAAGTAAGTAAGCTTTATGAGTATCAAGTTATTGTTTAAACGAAACCCACATACTAATAGCAGACTAATATTGATAAATATCTGTACTCGATGTATTTATATAATTTGCTTTCGGGAGGAAATATAGGGAGGGAGGAAATTTTATATAATTTGCTTTAGGATAGCGTTAGAAATGACTTAGAATTAAGCGAAGATAAAAAGTGTATATATGAAAGCCTTGAAACGAGAACAACATCATTTTAACAGTGATAGTGTACAAATATTTAATGCTGATCATATTAATTTTAAATATGCAGGAATTCTGTTTAAAGGTGTGATTAATAAGCCATCACCGCCCGCATCTTTATCTGCTATGTACCTGTTTCTGAAGGGTGTGACCGATGAAATAGAAGAGTTGAGGGCGTGGGGCATAACGACATATTCATTTCGTCTTTCACCCATGATTGATCTCATGAAGAACTTTAATCCTGTTCACCATTAGATAAATATATAACGTTGGCTTTAATCTTTATAAACTTTCTCTTAAATAAAAAGATGAGTAGTATAAATGTTACGTCTATATTTGGAATGAAAATGACTAACAATTTATCATGATTTATTATTACCTGTCACTATGTCGGGAACGTTTCTTCTTCGGCCACAAATGGAAGGCTCCGTATATGACTGGATTGACTAGACTGTTAGACATGCCGAAGAAAAATATCCCAGATAACAGGTCTTCACTTTGCTGTCAACAATAAATATCAATCAATTAGGTTATGAGTTTGTTATTATCCACGGGGTAATATATCAATTGTTTTAATATCCTCGCTTTCGTCAGATACATGAATGCTTGAAAGGAAATTAATTTATGAATGTTCACAATAAGTAGATGTTAAGTTGATAACTATATTAAATGAATGTGAAATATATTTTACAAATGACGTATATACATTTTCTGGTTACGTTCTATTGCGCATTACATATGAATTATTTGTATATCGATCGACTTTAGACTGGCTTAGTATTCGAATATAGTTCAAAATATGTAATTATAAATTAGTTCTTCCTTTATTTTCAAAGTTGTACTTACGTTTTTATCAGGATTTAGGAACGTGAATATAATCATCATGACGTAGTACGGCGTCCACCATATTATAAATGCAGTTACGATCACAACTGACATTCGCAACGATTTCATTTTTGCTCGATCTATCAGTCTCCTTCTGTTCATATCAGGGGTGAGATATTTCTCCGGCCTCGTTACCTCCGGTTGGAACACTTTTTCGCTCTCTGAAAGTAAAAATATTTAGCTTTTAGCATATCGCTTAGTCGCGGAATGTTTTGAACAAGCTCTCTATAATTTTAAAATGCCGTAAAATGAGTTGTTTGTGCGGTTTTATACTTTTTGGTGCAAAGTTTCAGTGAAATTATCTTTAGCGGCGTAATATAATCTGAGAACGAATGGCTCGTGCGTCAGTGTTTCATGTTACAGTTAAAGGCATGATGTTTTAAAATTTCAAGCACATAAATTTTTTTGTTAATTTCAGCACAATTTCGTCATTTGGCAACTTAAAAAGTAATGCACGATTTGATAGAAGTTTTGAACCCACTACCCACCCACTATCAAGCATGAACGAAACTGCTAAGTAACATAATTCAATAATATAAGTTGAAATGTTTCTAGAAAATTCTAATGTCAATTATTATGACCGAAGTCATTCTTAACAAATTGCTTTCTATTTATAAGAAACATTGCGCCTGATACTGTGGGCAGACAGTGTCCAAATATGTCTTAATATATAAGCGCCTACTAATTAAATAAAAGAACTTAAACATTGTCAGTGTGAAATATTTTAGCCTTGGGTTAGAAAATTTAGTACACTTATTTCAAGTATCAGTTAGAAATAAGGTTTAGGCCTTATGTCATGCGCTCTTGGGTACGCGTCGCGTACGCGTTGAATATTGCGTCCAAAGTCAGATAAAATATATATAATGATCACAGAGGATCTTTTGATAATATAATAAATTAAGGAATGAAAATATGAAATCAAGAACTTTTATCGTTCCACTGTTGGACACAGCTCTTCACTCCAAAGACAAATCATAGTAGAAATACTGCGTCCATATAAAAGAGGTCCTTGGATATCTGCCACCCCCTTATGTCAATAGGTCTGTTAGGATATGCGTTGACCTTAGAGGTTCAAAAGTACTTTTGGTGAGTTTGCGTACGTTGCTATTTCTAAGCTCAGTGCTTACGGTGTCGTGTTTTAATAACTGGCCCGTTTGAGTTCAGAAAACTCAAGAACACAGTAAAGGTTAATGATTTTATCCGTTCACTGAATTTTAAAACCTTATGCATGTTATTACCATTACGTAACAAATGGAAGAGAAAAACTCAACAGAAAGAGTGGCAATTTATTCCAACAAAGGGTTTTATAGAATTGAACCAATAACAATTGATATTTACGTTGGAATATACAAAAGATTGTGTCGTCCCTTAACAGTGAGAAATATGTATTCAATTTTCTTACATGTAAATCGTAATCCTCTGATTTCTTTCTTTTCACATTGGGATTACTGTTCCATGTTCAATCTAGGTAACGGTTGGTTATTGCGGTACTCGTTTTGATGACGGTTCACGATACATAGTTATTTGTATTGTTATCGCAAATATATTCATGTTTTTTGTAGGAGACAAGATATTTATGTCTCATATCGAATAAGATCATACGTGTTTGTAAAAATAAATATGAAGTTATAGCTATTGTCTGGTACCTGAGTTACCGATAGTTAGAGAAACATAGAGTGAGGTGATATTATTAATAATAAATCGATAGTGGACAGCATGAGCAATAGTTTAATTTGAGTAATACCTAAACTTAGAAAACCTTATAGCTTGAGAGCCTGAATTATAAGGTTCTCGGCTAATATTGCTCTTATTTTGACAAAGACATTTAAGTAAAATCTACGTTTATATATTTAGGAGTAGCTACTTGTCTGTGACCAACTTCCAATAGGACAGAATTTATTGATACTATGCGGGTACTATCTATATACAGATACTGACTTCGCTCATTCTAACATTTACTAACTGCAGTAATCATAATATAATATAATAAACAGTAACTGTAATATAATATGAAAAAATTCACCCTATGACCTATGAAGCGTTTTGACAACGTAGTGTACGGCTCCAGCTAGGTGGACAGACGATATGACAGACGACATACGATATTTCGAAGTGGCAGCAAATGGTAGGAAAAAAAGCTAAATATTGAGCATAGTAGCGTCTTAATGGAGAGGCCTACCATCGTGTATCGGAACACGTTAATCATGATAATAATGACAATAATGACAAATAATCATGCTCATTGCTCATATTATAATGTATTTACGTAGATTGAAATCGAACCTACAGCAGCACCAGTGAGAACCACTACCCTTTAAGCCAACAGGCCAGTCTGATATATCGAAACGAGTGCTATATCAAAACGAGTTATGTTAAAGATCGCAAATATTTATGGACAGAAGCGGTCTATTGTAATAACTTCTTACTAATTTAGGTATTATTCTTTATTATTACAAAATAAATAAAAATATATATGTAAATATTGAAACAAAAACCCATACAAATGCTTATGCCACATTAATGAAAGGAAAAAAACGAAGTAAACAACACTTGAACAAGATCGACAACCGCTCTGTTGTTCAGATTGGTCTCTAAGTAAATTATCGATGTCACTTATTACATTTCCTTCCTCTTTCTTGGAAAGTATCAAAATCTGATTGCCTTATACGTTGCGTATGTTTTCGAGTTGTACATAGAAAATTATGCATCTATATATAAGTCAATTTGGACGTGACGACCAATGTAATATCAATGACATAACAGATAGTAATGATCATTGGACTCGTTTATAAAAATAGATGTCATCCGCATTTTATTAGGAGCATACTGAGTAGCATATTGGTGAAATGGGTAATCATTGTCTCAGACGCGATGTAAAATATATACGAGTATATGAATATATTGAAAATAGTGTTAGCCTAATGGTTTAGATTTCAGGTCAATTAATCAACAGGAAGTGAGTAGAATTTCAATTACAAGATTTGATTCACCGAAGTCTAATAAAGCTAATGAAAACCGTTTCAATTTACTGGCCTGTTTGTTTAATGTGTAAGGTCGTTGTTATTCGGATATTTTATTACATTGGATTGTTCGAAATTTCCATAATTTCGCCAGGTATCCCTGGCTAATATATCAAATCACAACGCGGGTTTTCGAACATTAATAATTCTTGCTCGTACGTGAAAAATATTGTAAATTTAATAGGAGTTAAGGTATAATTAGCTATAATATTTATTACTTTAATAAAACTTCTGGTACTCGCTTTGATATATGAGACTGGCCTGTTGGTCTAAAGGGTAGTTGGTTCTCACTGGTGCTGCTGTAGGTGCAATGAGAATGATTATTTGTTCTGTATTTCGATGAAATATTATGTATTTACTTCAAACATACTCGAATATATTTAGACATTGTAAGTTATTGAAACACAATCTCATTAATTTGGACCTAATGGCCTAGTGTATCGCAAAATAATTGGTTTACTTATTCATTTCGTCTTCCATGCCAAGCAAGTAATGTATAAAATCGAACAGCGTACAATCGCTTTGTCCATGTCTGGTTGTCTTTTCCAATTTTTCCTTTGAGGAACTAGGAAGTATGAATTCATAAAAAGTATGCTCATGTTTCTCTGTCATTTCTGAACAACCTTGCCCCACGTCATTTTGTTACTCAAAGCTTTCCTATAAAGTGGTCGGTACCCTTGCCCTTGATACGAAGATCTCTCAATATTTGACCCGTGTCATGTCCAATCATAACGGATAAGCACATTTGGCAAAGTACCGTACGTATAACGTAAAAAAAAGTATAGTTACCGAAGATTATTGTGGGATACACAGTTGTCATATGACAAAGAGTACCTACCACATTCAACACAGTTGGTACAGAATAATTTCAATAATAATATCACTTTGAAAAGTATTTCTATACGATTTTTACAAAGCGAAAGTAATTTTCTACCCGAATTGGGAATAAAAATAGACCACCGTGTAAATTGCAATTTGAGTTGCTGTAGAGAAAATGCCATTTTTTATTTTAATACCAGTAACACACTGGCATGTTAGGAATCAAATGTTAAATGGTCACTCAAAACTCTTAAATGTCTGGTTTTATTAGATACACTGCAGCGCTTTCTAGACACGACTTATAATAATTGCCATCTATATTAGTAAGATAAATAGGTCAAATATAAGCAACGAAACAAAATATTCCTGAAAAACTCATTATATTGTAACAACGTGCATAATTTTACGAACTAATTACACGAGCGTACTTAATTGTACAATTTCCTTAAAAGGAATGTCTGTCGCATTTCACTTTTAACACACCAATTTAATAAACCCTTTATAAAATGCCATTAACATCTGTTGTCAACAATCTTTACGATTTTTTTATCGGTACTTCGGCATCAGAATATTGTTTTCCGTCCATTGGAGCCAAACAGAACCTTGCACCTTTTGTTAAAGTATTTGTAAAACAATTATATTTTTAACAAAAATAGAACAAACTAGTTGCAATTATAATTATTACTTACGTGCAATAGTTCTCACAGTGGACACATATGTGCACACCAATATAATCAGAGGCAAGATGAACATGAAAATGAGTGATAAAGTCGTGTACGCTTGCTCTTGCCATCTCTCCGTATAGAAACCATGTGTTACGCACTGGTAGAAGACTTCCACGAAAGGCCCTTTTGCTTCTCGGAAGACCACTGTCTGGAAAAAAGCAATTACAACAGGTCAAACAGTATTTTTCATTCATTATTTTACCCTCGAATAGATCTAATAAAGGGTGAATTTATTGCGTATCCACACAACCTAACAACCCACCAATACAATCGATCCAGCATAATAGAAGTAATACGTGTCGACCTCAAATCTATAATATATTTAAAAGATAAAAATATATATGTATATCTATATATGATATATGGTATATTCATATATATGTATATATAAACATATACAACTATAGACTGTTATATTAGATGTAGGTATGTAGGAGATGTTTCTGGCTATCTTATACTTAGGGACGTAAATCCGACGTCAACGTAGGTACTACCCACTACGTCTTAACTAGTCTGAAACGTGATAACTGAATTATTCAACGCATGTCCTCCGTAAGTACAGGGAATTAAAAGGGCAGAACACCCAAACGAACATTTTGTTTTCGTTTATAATTAAACGCGTAAATAAAATTTTCATCGACTTGTATATGAATAAAGTAAACATATATTCAGATATAAAATAGGCCAGATTTTGAAAAGCGTTTCCATTATAATTATACCTACATTAAAATTAGAAATATCGAATATACCATTCGAAATTCAAATAAACTTTTACGCGACTTGTAATAGCATTTCGCTGTACTTTGACTTTACTAAGTTCAGAGCAATCCGAATATCGAGTTTACGCTTTGAAACTTGACTTCAAAAATTTTCATTGAGCATATTTTTATGGAAAGCTTTCTAGAGAAATTTTCGCGTATAAAGATCAACAGCAAGATTTGTTTTTTATATATATGTTTATAGATTTTTTCACCTACGAACCGAATTACATGGTCTGTAAATAAATTCGATATGATACAAGGATTTATATATTTGCAGTATTTGATGAACATAAATTTTTGCATATATTTGCATATCTTTTTCGAAAATGAAACTGTTGTTTTGTTGACAGTAATTAATGAATCTCTTCAATTTCATGTTAGGGTGGAATTCCTTTAAAATAAGTACCTAAATGCCCGCAGGGTTAGGCTCCATACAGCTACGAGCACGTACCTATAACTCCCTAACGAGAGGGTAATTTGCTACGGGTATATCATTCATCCCAGCGATTACCATTATAATTACAATTGAATTTTGAGTAATTAGATTTTCTCGTGGGAAATTTTCTCAGTACAACGTGTACACCTACTCGTATATAACAATTAAAATAACCGCTAGTTCATTTTCATGTCGTATCTTTTCTTGTTTTCAAAGCCAGTTTTCAAAGTTTTTGAGAGTAACTTATAAAATAATTAAAAAGTGTAGATAATCTTTATGGATAAATTTTGGTGATACTAATTTCTTAACAATGTTGATCACGACTACTTCACGATTAATTATTATGACTTACTTACAATTCACCGAACAGTTCACTTATTAATCCCAATTATTATAATTCTATATTAATTAAAATTTAATTAAAATTCCACAGTGAGTTAATTAAAAAAGTTTTATTGATAATTAAAACATTACCTAATAGTAAGGAAGCGTATGTAAGTAAATCTTGATAATAAATCAAAACCTAGAACATTTATGTTTTTCTTTTTTGTATTGGGCCCAAAATGAAGCTGAATGCTTTTGAAACATTCAGTAATCGGCTGAGTGGTGGTTATATTTATTGCTGATGCTTAACAAATGTACCCTTGTACGTCTTATATTCACGCTTAACTTGGAACCAAATGAACTTGCGACTTCATTTGTTTTCCCATAAATACGCCAAATATTTTTAAGCATAAGTATAATGTAAATTAACATTGTAACAGCAGAACCGTGTTCGGATATGCGTAGTAAATTATTTCACGTAACTCAATGTTTCGTTTCACCACGACAGACAATGCTCTAATTGTGAATACACATCGAATACTCGAGTGGTGTGCCATCTGTATTTGAATAATGACGAGATCTATATTTGAATATGGAATTATCTTTCTATCATATAATTTTATTATTCATTGCGTTTGTAAAAATTCCTCGCATAATATTATTATTGATAAAATATTTATTTAAAAAATTCTTTTGTGTTAATGTATATTTAAAATTAATATAATATGCAAATTAAAACATTAAGTAGTTTTAACAAAATAGCTGTTGACGAATTTACACCGGTTTGTTAAATGGATATTAATATTGAACTAAATTTATTTATAATGCAATTAAAATACCTAGTGTAATTATTGAAATTATATACGAACAGAATAATACAGTTCTGAACGTTAAGAATATATTTGTAATACACCAACACAACTCCAGTCCCATATAAAATGTCTTACCCTTTTCCAAACGAGCAAGTCAAGGACAATAGGAATAGTTTTAATGTTACTTAAAAAGGTACAATAGTCGCATAAATTATTTATTCGGTTGGAAACGGGATGCCACCTATGCAAATAGGTATCATGCCTACAATTATGAACAAAAATAATAAAATTTAATTGACTAGCTAAGTGTTTAGTGGCTCTGACTGCCAAGCTACTGGTTGCGGCTTCGATTTCCACCTAGTACAAATTTTTGTGCGCTGAGCACTGTTTACTTCGCGTCAGTACATAAACAGTAATATATACTCGCGCAAGTATATAGGTAAGTTATATGAATTTATGTATGTTTGTGTATGACCAATGTGGTCATATTAACGGTATCTCTCAGTTGGGACGTCCGTGTGTTGAGATGCTTCAAGACGGGAAGTTATTACTTGTTATCGCATAAAGTATAATACTATTTCTTACAAGCCAACTTTTATTTTCAAACAAAATACTGTATTAAATAACAGGCATGTTATCGTACGGAAAGGTCCCGTACGAAACTGAATTATTATGTATAGCAATAGATAATAATGATATAAGTCTCCAATTAAAACTTAAAGAGAAAACAAACGATTTACGTTATTTTAAATATATAATATTATCGTTCTGTAATTATTTCAGTGATAATAATCCGCGAAATATTAATTAAATCAATCAAATTTAAAAGTTATTGTAAATTAAGATTATAAAGCGAGCTAATAGTATTACCTGCGGTATACTCAGCAGGAAGCTTAAAACCCAAGCGA
>DWEC01001551.1:0-13168 GCA_018245735.1 Microceris miodesmiata | reverse complement strand
CGTACAAAAAGTGTTCTTATGAACCAATTTTGAATAAATGAATTTGAATTTGAATTTGAAAATTTGAATTTGAAATGAATTTGAATTTGAATTTGAATATACCTATTTTCATCAGCATTATTTTTATCATTAGCCTGTATGAATCCACTGTTAGATGTAGGTATCACCAGCCCATCTATTTTTCTTCAAAGGACATAATGAAACTGAGAAACTCCACGTAATCACTATGAACAAACTTCAGATTTTTTTATAAATATATATGTAAAAGCAGGACGTATGAAATAGCCTAACAATACATGAAATATAATTCGAGATAATAATACTTATATATCATCACGCGTGTAATCCCCGAAAAGGTGGGTAGAAGTGGGTAGTATACACTTTACCTATACATTATAGAATGTTAATTATGAGCCGGACCCAGTCAAATGCGGAAGTGTTAGACGGAATGCAGTTGGAGATTCGGTCCCCTTATGTGAAGTGGAATTCATGGTTTGCTTGAAAAGAAGTCCTGAAAATTCCGGTGTGAGGTTCGAGTCTCTACATCTACATTGTCTCATATGTAGACAGTCAATTCTATATTATTTTCGCAATACGACTAAATACGACTTAATAGATGTTTCAAGTGATCGATAGCTATATTTATAGGGAAAAATATGATATAATCACTTGTCGTTTAACTACTCGTTGTCTGGCACGAGATTAATGAAAACAACACTTATGATAAGATAAAACAATGCTTGTTTATAAAATTAAAATGTAACCAAAATGTTACGATAAGTGCCGATACAGCAGAATATTATGTCAAGGTAACTTTAACATTTATCTACACGATAGTACGATCCTACTATATTAAGGACTATTAATTCACAATATTAGGAGGCTCTCATAAACAATGTGCGAAGCACCCGGTATCTTACCGCAGAATTAAAACTACATATCGCAGTACCAAAAGATCAGTTCAATGATTTTGACACGCAAACGTCAATGACAGAGAGGTAGCTTGTAAGTACTTTCGCATTTGTAATATGTTTTGTAGATTTTATTATTGGGTTTGTATTTGTAGATGTTCTTATTGGGACTTCCATCCAAAATTAACATTTCATTTCTGGCCATTTGATTAATTAGCAGTAATAATCAAAAAGCTTTTCGTGAACTGAATTGTTTTTGAAATGAATCACTGCCAATCACTGCACGTTTTAAAACAAGTTTTCATGTCATAAAAAATATTATTTCCGAAAAAAAATTTTAATTACCGACAACGTTCCGGCGAAGGAGCCTTGAGCATTTATTGATCATAAACGCGATAAAATTCCCATCGATAAAGACTGAGTGGGGCCGTACTAGTAAAAGTTGTACATAATTTATAAAGACCATAATAATGATCCTCACTTTCTAAAGATTACTGCTTTGTAACAGGCGTGTACGGTTACATATTGTTGGTGCGTTTACAAAGATAACAGGTTCCGACAAAGGGGCGAGATAAATGTTTCATTATGGGACCGTTTTACGTACCTGTGGGATTGTGCTAAGTTTTCATATCCGCGTGAAACTTCACATTCACTAGCCCGATCTATGACTATCCGCGGAACGGTGTAAACTGTGGGTGGAAGGTAGATGCCGTTGGAGGCAGCCCTAACAGAAATTGACCATAATACAACACTAATTGTATTGATGATATCCGTTTTAGTTTAGTTTCGTTCGTAAAATCGCGTAAAACGATCTGACAAAACATGACTCTTCTCATATATCCGAAACGCATATCTTCTCAGTGTCGAAACCTTAACGAAAATCTATTGCGAGGTAAATATATAAAAAAAATCACTAGCAATATGTCGAGGCTCGAGGGATATAGCTTTTGGGATAGCTTTCCATTTCCACACATAAATACACTAAGACGGTTCTAAGCTACTTCATTAGCTTAACAAACATTCTAAGATACAAGTGGGAGGTACTCATTTGCGGCTATGACATGCCGTGTGCAGGCGGGAACCGCAATGAGAACAATGTCAAGAATGTCATATTACGATATTTTGTATTTATGGAGACGTACAGATTATTTTAATTAAATTTAAACCATCTGTCATGGCGCTTGAGCTTCAAGAAACGGCGATTACCATTGCGGAGACTATCCGAATCTCTCTCTCGGAAAAAAGAGTTCTCCTTAAGAACCAGCAAAATATTGGCCACTCTTCAGATGTTCTAAATGTCTGTAGGCGACGGTGACCACTTACGATACGGTGACCGGTCGGCCTGTCCGTTAGGTTTTATATAAAAACAAAAACATACCTACTATAGATGCAGCTAGTTTTAGTTTCTACTGTGAACGCAAGTCATAAATAAACGATACTACAAAGAAAATCACAAACAAACGAATTAATTAATATTTAAAATCATATAAAACAGTACTCTCCATCTACAATGTAATTTTCGCTTTATCTTTTAAACCCCAAAGGGCCTTACGGGCTGGACATATAGCCCTTTAAGGCATGACATACGCAAACAGAATCGTAATAGAAGGGTCGTTGGATATTAAAACAACCCAAGTATATATTTGACATACAATTAAAGATGTGAAAAAATTTCCGAAATAAACATTATTAATAAAAAAATTAACAACCCATTGATATATTTTTCCTTAAATCCCTAAGACAGTGATGATTCCTGCAACCGGTTGGAGTAAGCTCCAGGACTTAACCAGGGAAGAGATGAGACTTTTTCAACTTTGGTACTTAGGTGCAAGCAAATAGTCCTCTCGCAACAGTTTATTAAAACTTGATTCTGCCAATCACTTAAGTTCAATACATACGAGTATTATACGTTATTCACTCAGAAGAAGTGTTGGCTAGTTGGAAAATGTTCATCGAAATTGTTTTAAGCCGCGATCCTTCTTCAACTCAATGTATATTGATTGAAACTTTTCTCACTTTGAGTATACTTCAGTTAGGCTCCGCTATAGATGACCTACTTCAAGCCGAGAAGAAAGATTGCGGAAATACTTAAAAAATCAAGGTGAAATTTCCGAATACTAAATTCATTCATCAATCTATTGTTGTTGGATTGTTTGTTATTGCGGTATCTGTAGGTTAACAATATTCGGTCCAATAATTCGGAAAAAGAAGTCCAATATTCCAAGCTTAATACATACTTAATTAAAATTATTATGTTAGAATTAGTCTAGTTGTTGCAGTACTATTGCTAAGCCAGAGATCCTGGGATCGTTGCCCGAGTCTGGCAAAGTGTCATTGGGATTTTCTCATATGAAACCAGTAGTGGCACGAAGTCTGGATTCGTGCCCGGTGTACGGCAATAGGTTTCTTACCCCTAATTCCACGGTGAGATGTATAATACGAGTATAACTGGGGAAGCGCGACAGTGTAATACAGTCCTCTGCCTATCCCTTTGAAGAAAAGAAATACAGGCGTGTTATATTACGTCAAAAATTATTAAGAATGTCAATAATCACTTTATTAATTTTTTTGTACTGACATTAATTTTATTGATACTATTCTGTCACCATAAATACATATGACCACAGGTGATATCATAATAGGACTTTAAATTCACTTGTCATACATTAATAAATTGGTTCGTCAAAAAGAACAAAAAATAGAGTATTATTAAAAGTTCTTAATTGGACATTAAAACCTGTACGTAAACAAAAATGTCATTCAACACATATTCAATACGTCAGGCGAAACTATTAAATACAATGACTGTGTCATTTCATCTAAGCAACGTTAGACCGAAAGGATAGAATCCAAGGCCATAAAACAAATAAAAAAAGTACCTAATGATGCCGTGAATAATACAATCCAATTAGTTTTAATTCATTATTTAAAAATAGTATTTAAAATAACATTAATAATATTGAATAATAATGGAAAAAAAATAATTACCTAATACGTTAAATATAATTATACCTGCAATAATTCCAAACATAACCACAAAATTTCATCAATGTTCGCGATAGTACCTACAATAAAAGCACAATCATTATTTTCGCTTTATCTAACCAAACACATGTCCCCCCGCAACGTTGTACAATCGCTGAGAGAAAGCGCGTGACGGTGCTGGGCGTCGCAAATCGCAAATTATCCCTGCTTCTCCAGATCTCCATTAGTTCTAGTACGAGGTATACGTTGTAACACGTACAGTCGGGAACATATTCGTTATGTGTGTCTATGAGACGGAGCTGCCTCGTAATGAGTGACGGCGTTGCAAATTGATTAATTAAGTAATTTATAATCTGTGAAATTATATTTTAATGTAAAACAATGTGAAGCACTTGTCAGCGATACATATTTTTGCTAATATATAGGTACATATGGTTGCGCTGTTGGCCGAGTGTGTGTGTTGTGGATTCGATTCTCATCCAAGGCAAATATTTGTGTACAAATAACGTATATTTGTTTTGCAAAAAATAAATGCAAGTATGTATTTAAAATTTATGTACCTTCATTTATCGACTGCATGCATGTTTACCTTATATGAGATAAAATGTGCGAGATGATCGAAGCTACTATAAGTAAATTAAATTATAACAGTATCTTAGTAGTTTTTTAACGACGTACATTTCAATGCCTACTACCGTCTACTGACCACATTACATAGCACCGCTGTCCGTGAACATTGGCAATATAAAAGAAATCTTCAATGTATTGTCGGCCTGAAGGAGAACACTGCAATATTTTGAAACATGGCAATATCGGAGGGTAAAGGATGCGTCTTATCTTGGAGAATGAGCTGTGAATAAAGTTTCCAGTTTATTCGCAAGTCATATGGAATGAAAGAGAGAGTGAAAATAAACAGACGGAGTCCGAGAATCTTCGTGCCTTGGTAAAACGTAGGCGCTCCATGTTTCAAAAAGGTATTGAGAAAATTGTATGAGTTGTTTAGAAAAACGAGCCTTAACGATGATCAATAAATGTTAAATTGCAAAAAGGGTTATAAAATTATATCGCTACCATCTTTAAGTTAGGTAACACACTATAGAAAAAGCCTTTATAACTTACCAACGAGAAACAATTATGTTACTAAGGTCATGTACATATCATAGCGGTTTTTAATTAATTGTCTACAGTTGTGTGTGGACTGCGGTGGTATCGTACCAGTAGCTTTCACTGAAATCAGTTTACCACTTCAATAAATATAATAAATAAATGTCTTAGCACATCTCCACAAACAAACATCTAATTCCAGAGTAGGTAGAGCCTGAGATATGGTAATCAGACAGCTCAGAAATTATACACGTAATCAATCAATAAAATGCTTCAATACAGTGTATTCTTCATCTACGAGTTAAGTGTAACATCACGTCTGGAATTCCCGAAGGGGTAGGCAGAGGGGTGTAGTACACTTCCACGTCTCATCAATTACGTTTTACGTTCCAGGGAATACCTATTCGGTGGAACGTAAGTCTATTGCTACTACCTAGTAAGTCTATTGCTATACACTGGGTACACAATCAGACTCCGAGCCACTACTAGAAATTTCCACTAAAAATGTAGGTTAGTAAAATTCAATAGCACTCGATCCGGGATTCGAACCCAGAACCTCTCGATCAGCAGTCGGGCTTAGCAAGTACAACGAGACAGGCATGAGTGAGTATATAAAAACATAATAACATCGTTACATCGGCGTGGCGAAATGGCGAAAGGAGTGTTAACGACAGCTCGTGAGCCTCACCGACAGACAGCGACGTCAGTAACAGACGTCCTCGCGTGCTCATAATGTGTTATGGACCAGAAAAAGTTGAAACTCAATTATTTTAATCTCATGCCGAACTGTTTTCATTTCCTATGGGAAAAATACGTATCGTAAATTAAACGGAATCATATGTGGTTGTTCATGTTAATTTATAATTGTTTATATTACTTATATTTGCAATAGACTCAATCCTTGTTCCACGGTTATCACATAACAGGTGAAAAATGTATGTACTATATTCCTCTGTCTAAGCTTGCAAGGAAACACAGCCATGCTGTTTGTAAGGTAACGTTAGATACACTCATATACACACTAGTTATACTCATACACGCTGCAGGTTAATAAAGTTTCAAAATTCCCGGCAATCATTCAATTTTAATCACGAGACGAAAAATGTCACAGACAGATTTAGACTACGTTAGGTATCGTAGCAGACCACGTAACAGGTCACGTTAAATAACGTGACTCACCTGGTTGATATTGGTCAGGTACAAGGTTACGTGGAAGGTCACGTGTTGGGTCACGTAGCAAGGCACGTAGCAAGTCACGTAGCAGATCAAAAATTTGATAAGACTTATTTCCGAGGGATTACTACACAACGTGGTCCATTCAAATAAACATTCATTAAAGTATTTTTTTATTTATACCTACTTTAGTATTTTTAGAGTCGTTCCTCTCAGTTTAACAAATCGTGTTTTACGATTTTAGGAGCGAATACTTTTCAAGTCAATACTTTTCAAGTCAATTCCATTTGGATTACCCCATGTTTATGTTTTTCATCTGTGTCTATTCAATTGGCTACGCATTTAATCACTTATTAGTCCAATGCCCTTAATCAGTTGTAGGTTTTACAGTGTGGTGAAACAAAATACTTAATATTTTCCACTAGAAACATTGACTTGTAAACACATCCATCACAAGACGGGATTTAGCATGAATGAAGGAAATAAAATATAAAGCATTAATACACATAGTTAAAGTTATATAACGTTGGTCCCTAGTAATTAGTGTGGGCATAATGAAGTGAAAGCTGGGTACAGAAAGTTTTATCTTGTTTAGTATATGAGTGCCGGATAAAATCGGCATCAGATAAGCTCCTTTACGCGTTAGGAGAATAATTTTGTGAATAGAAAGCTCGTGCGCGTCAATATTTTATCTCGAACCGTGAATTATGTTGTGCAGGGTGTGAGCATTCGCATAAAATACAGGTAAAACGGTAATATATCGCTTGTGTTGTCGTATTTATAGATTTTTAAACATTTTCAAAATGTGTGACATTTAAAGAGACTCATAAAGATATGTGTACATCATATTTTAATCTAATAATATTAGGAATAATCTACCTTACTTACATTCGAATAAAAAATAAACAAATTGATACATTCAATGATTTTAAATCTATTTTATCCGCTCTAATGCTACAATGTGCCTTAATACCCTTACTTAATTTGAATCACGAAGCAATAATTGGAAAACGAATGTGATATAAACGATAAAAACTTCCGCAGCCATTTAAGATCCATTTTTGTACCATTCCAGATGAGCGCCGCTTCTTTTTTCTCGTATGTCTAAAAGAAAACGAAAATACGCTCAATACAAATAAATAGGAGAAAAACACTATCGCAAGAAATAATAACGAAGGCAGAAGTCCATAAACGGCGACGAATGCGAACTCGCAAATCCCATGACCCTTCAATTTATTATGTGACTCCTAACACCAACTTTTTTCGCCATCCTCTAAGAAAACCGTAATGCATTACTCGCTCGACAGACTATGGCTTTAAAGTGCTCCTTCCGTAGCGAGCAATGTATATCGCTGCATACAAAATGTAAGATGCATTGAAGGATTAGCAGTAAAGGTTTACGTGCTCGCCATAGCAACTCGTGCGTTCAGTGACATCCACAAATGGACGTTGACAGACTTCCTATTCCATAATAATTCACCTCACAGCACCCACTCTTTCTTACCATATACATTAAGGGATAAGAAAGAGACGGAACAGTCGACGATCCTTTCTAATGGGCTATTCGTACCTACAAGGTATCTTGCTAACATAATTCGAAAAGTAGAACTATAGAGAACTGTGAGATATAACCTCACAAGTGATAGAGTACATAGTAAAGAAAGAGTGGACAATAGATTCGTTTCACAAATCATCTTCTTAACGATTTAATCACAATGTGACTCAGTATGTTTAGCTTAGAAGAATGTCTCGTTTAAGCAGAAATTCATATACCATTTTTGTGTTCGTTAGAGTTCTACATATTATATAAAGTAAAGATCTAATATTTTTTGTTAAATCGCAATTTCTAATATAAAGAATACACTATTTTGATTCTTTAGTTTTAGATTCATTGGCAACATAATGGCCGACACTAACACATAATTATGAATGTACAAAGCTATCAAAAGGAGAGGTTTATAGCTGAAGCCGCCTTTACTTCAAACAATAGTGAGGTAGACGGTCATTATGGAAGAACTTAATGGCTGTTGTAGAATGTAAGCATCTCTAAAATTTACTACTATGTTAATAACATATAAAATCCAGAAGTTTTTACTTCATTACACAGCATATACTAATGTTTAACAAAGTTAAAATAGCATAAGCCCATTTAACGGCTTTACATGAATCATACACCGAGATCTATCAGGAAAAAAATGACAAAGGAAGTTATCCAAACATAGCTGATTTTAATTAAACTATTCCGGAAGTCTGTGGAAAGTGGAAACAACCATGAGACTAATAGGGAAACCAGTCTCAAAACTCAACTGTACTGCTTGTATGGTCCCACATAATAAATCAACATTAAATCGGAGCGTGTGACGTATAAAGTCCCTGTGATAGAGAGACAGTGTCATGTCCTCATCACCATCAACCCTTTTATAGGTTCCCTTGCACACGAGTCTCTTCACATTATAACATAAAAATGCGTATAAATTAACGTTAAAACTGTTTGTCGATCACACTTTTAACCGACGGTGTAAGGTAAAACTCACTTCAAAATTAATACAATACCTGTAACGTATGTGACTTCGATTTGAACATGTACCCTATGCTCAAACGCACCTTCTGTTAGACAGGTCTAAATCTCGCCTAAATGTAGATATTGCAATTTAGGAAACATTGGGAGATACGATATATACACATATATGTAAGTATATAAATATGTATCCGGCTCGTGCAGTCATTATTTTACAGTTTAACGTTTCCTAAGCAGAATCTCTTCCGACTGACTGTCACAGTCGAGTACAATCGACATGCTTTCACGCCCAACTGCGCGCTGAGGAGGCGTTATTCTGTATACAAACACAGGACCGTCATTGCTGTAACACCCTAATTAACGGTGAAAGGCTCGTCAAAATGTGTTCAGTGCCACTCCACTTCTTAGGGACAGACAGAGAGAGACACCACTGTTGTGCTTACCCCTATGTACAGTTACGCTCGCGTTTCGTGCTTCTGCTATCTATATATGTACGTATGTATTTATGTATGTATTACTACATTTTTTGGACGCCTAAGTGTGCGAATGTTTTTATAATGTTCTTAACGTACTGTAAATATTTGACACTTCCAGTAAATTATTTTTGATTTACACAAGTGCCATTTCAAGTTCGCTGACAGCAGTAAAGTGTTTCTTGAAAATGGATACTTATGAACTGTAGAGATAACTGACGATGATGAGTCTATTTACCTGAAAACGGAAATCAGGGCATTATCTAGTAGGTACGCGTGAATATTTGAAGAAACATTAACTTAAATAATACTACTTAAGCATGCTGTGTTAATAATGCCCGCTCAAATAATAAAACGCTCATGAAAACTCACTAAGGGTCATCACTCAATGGTTTGACCAGGTATGGGTATTGAATTAATTCACACACCAATTTTATATTATTGATACCAAGACCTACTTGCCAAAATAAGGACATCCGAAAACAAGCATATAAACGAGTTCAATAAGTATAAATTGTTGGTTCAGGGCGCGATCGTGTGAATATTGGCTCCCTTCGCCCTACGCATCCGTTTTGTTAGAACCAACGCATGAGTCTATTAATGCACGGAACCACGGGTTACTAAAATGGCAGGGTCATCCAGAAAATTCTTTGGACTGACAAACAAAGCGTTGATTATATCAATTATACATACACTAATGTACGACGCAATAATACTTCTATTAACAAATTTCGCAATATAAACATTTGTTTGACATTATATTTGCTCAATCTTACTTTTTTCCAAAGAAATATCTCCCATTGTACTCCACAATTGAATTACGCGGTCTTAACATTTGAATGAATATGTACCAATATGCAGACTCCTAACAAATATCTAAATAAAATTTCAAGTTCAACATTTGATTTTTTTTTCGTTTGCCGACCGAATGTGACATCCCCTGTACGGGAAAGTATTCCATGTGATTTTGGTTACCAGTAAAAACAGTACATGCGAATCAGAATCAACACAATACGAAACATTTTCACAATATCTTAATATTCATTCAGTTTATTCAGGTCATTTTAAGACGCATACTCAGATTCACATTCTGATGTTTTCACATTCACCCGTTGCGATGTTCTCCCGATCGTTTAACTAGTTAGTCATTGAATATGAGAAACCATGATATACATCAATAACGATCAATATTTATCAAATACAGAATGCAACAAATCAATTGTCTAGCCCGATGTTGTGCCTATTGCCTAACTTTAGCGGTTTCTCTTCAACAATTTAGTACTAGTAAAGTACGATGTAAGATGTTGCGTCTTCCGCGTTTCAATCGGATCCGCTAAAGACCGAACGCCAGCTTGTCTAAGATATAAATTCACCGCCCGCTACCAAAACTATTTCTGCTTTTCGATTTACAAGTGACGGGTCCGGTATTAAAATAACCGATCTTCCAATCGGATGGGGTCTCGTGATAAATTCCCTTACAAACGGCCATGTCACGGTCCCGAGGAGTTGTGCCAAAAGTTTCGATTTATACAGGACTTTCTTGTTCTGTTTTTAAACGAGAATTCTTATTTTATCTATATTCAGCTTGTTTTATAAATACATATTTTCAACCGTTCTGTAAAGCCTTTAGATGTACGACATTGTACACCCGTACTACGTCATTGCAAACAAAATTACTGCCCAATGTTTCAAATTTATGTACGTCCATGGTCTATGACGGGTGAAAAACGCTAAGAAGTAAATGACCCATCGTAAATTCAATTAATCTCATATATGGAAATGGGAGTAAAATTCCCATTTGCATTTAATATAAACATTCGCTTTGAAGTATTCAATATTAGAAACTGAAACGCAGTAGCAGTAAAAACTGAGAAAAATACAGTTGCACTGTTCTATCCGGCGTGGTGGCAACCCTATTCGGAAACGAGCGGGTCAGGGTTGTCACACTCGATCTGTCCGGACGGCCGGCAACAATTGACACATTTGTCACTCCACACTACCGGAGACGTCAGTCGCGAGGGACACACTTTTTATTTACGAGTTACGGCCCGGATGATAACTACGGACGTCGACCTTTTGAACCCTTTTGGATATGAGGAATATTTCACGCTCACTCAATAATGTAATAAAGTGCTTGCGTTAGGTTAATTGGTAGGATTATTGATAGAAAGAAGCAATAACATATGTATGTATCAAAATAATATAATAGGTAATATTTTGGTACTGCCTGATCTCTACCTACCCTGTGACGGACCCGACGTGATCATAAAGTAATAATATAATATAATATATTCAACAAGTGAGAAGTAATGTATTTTTTAATATAGATAACAAGGAGCCAACAGAAATATTACTTGAAAATACAGTTATAACATCAAATGACACTGTACTACATTAAAATACTATAACAACGTAAATAATTTGTTTTCGTATCTGTAATGCCGGTACAGGTATCTAATCATCCGTACATTTCGCTTCATTAACCCTACAACCGAACGAAACCCATAAATTCTTTGAACTCAAAATACACGGTATATTTTCAGTATCGCTGTAAACATAGCCATTTACACCTGAACACACAGAATGAAGCGTTTCGACGGTGTTTTTAAGACAGCAATAGGTTTTGGGTGAACGTTATTTGTCTTGGAATTAGCTCCAAGCCATCCATTATGGAGTGACTTCAGCACTGGATTTGTCTATTCATAATAACAACAGAACATGGCATTAATGTATTTTTTACATGAAGTATATCATATGAGCAGAAAGCAGATACAAATGACTGATATCGCTCTTCTACATCAGACCTCGAACAGGATTGTTAGTGTTAGTCAGTTTTAATTGGGAATAGGACTGCAGCAATAGGACTTTTAGTAACATCTGTCCTATTATTGTATGTCTGTACTGAGTACTATTTTGTGTCTTTCTTGTTGGCAATTGGTCAGACGTGATGGTACTCTTAAGGACTGAGAAGGTCATATCTAGTCTATATGTGAAGCGACAAGAAGATCTTTCCAAGCGAAAAAAATAATTTTCACAACGAGTTCATGACAGACACAAGTGAAGCTAGTCTGCTTAGGCTAACACAAGTTCAATTACTTTCCCAATATTTAAGTATCACTTTATTTGTACAAGTGACAAAACAAAATTTTAAAAATTCATATTGTGCTTTTTAAATTATACAGCCACCTGTCGCTTTCTTCGAAATACCTCACACAAATACAACCTATAAGATACCACAATTATAAAAAAATGCAATATTTTTTTTATATCTACACTGGCACCTAGTTATCATATGAAAGTAGGTTAAACCGCAGTCAGAATGTAATTTGACCTGCGGACAAATCACTACAATAAATGGTGTATATTAAAGATTAAATCGATCAGTATTCGGTAGACGTTAAGCAACTTATTTACAAATTCAATGTCAAATGACCAAGGTGTTACAATATGACAATCACACCAGATCAATCGAAAATAACTTAGGTAATCCTGACGTCGGCCGACAATGGCTCTGACCGAGTAATTCTGGACCGAAACGACAATGGTCCGAAATAATGTCACAAAAACGAATTCCTAGAACCGCAGCGTTTCGTATTGTGGTGTTTTTGCAAGTCTCCAGTGTTCAACCATTTGTCTGCTGCCGGATCTCGACGCTCACAAAAAGCGAACATCGAAATTTACGCCCCAGTAATTTAATATTTTATCCATCCATTCATCATAGTAATATATATCTTGGTCGGGAAATTGAAATAATATTCGATCGACGACAAAAACTGTTAATGTAATTTTTCCTTTTGTGTAATACAATATTCAATCATTCGTAGCCTAATATATCTCGCGCATTGTATGGTAAAATAAAATTGCACTTTATATATAACTTTTGATGGTAGTAGTAATAATAACAAACGTATATATCAGAAAAAAAAACAGATTATACAGAAAACAAAACGTAAAAGATATAAATTTTCAGAAAATATTTTTAGCATTTCTTAATTGGCTGTCTT
>DWEC01001550.1:0-13172 GCA_018245735.1 Microceris miodesmiata | reverse complement strand
GCTCTCCCCAATTTGGCTAGCTCCCATAATGTTGTACACGTTATGTTATAGTACGTGAAATGAAGTCTCACTTCAGCGGCTAAACTGAAATAATTAAATACTCTTCAGACTTGATGCTTTAGCAACACGTCATGAAGAAGTATTTAAAGCGACAATATTATTCAAAAATATAGTATAAATATATCACAAAAAATTTAGAGTACATTGCGACGCAACGCGAATATTGTCGCAAATCATCATATGGAGTATATACTTATATCCAGGGACGATGAAATTATCAAGGAAAATCTTAATATCGATTTTATATATTAAATATTTGAACGCTACTTGAGGTACACGGCTGTAATTTTAATATATGTAATCGTATAATAATCATATAATAAATGAAGTTAAGGAAGTTACGAAATCATATAATAAATGAAATTAGTATAATTGTAAAGATATGTTATTTACACGTTATTCTCATAGAGTAGTTGGAACCGAACACAAATTTCAATATAACCATTACATAAATATGCATATTAGAAGTAACTAAATGCAAAACCTGTTATAATAAATGAATTTATTTAATTTGCAGCACGTTAATTAAGATACAACGAATTGAATTGACAACTTATTATAACTTTAGATTTCAGGGAGCGTTTACATAATAAAGTTATTTGGTGAAGTCTTAAAGTGGCCACCTCGGAGAAATTTATATAGCCGACTCGCTGTCTTGTTGTACTGAATCAACTCATATTTTCTGTTAAATGTGTTAATAGTAGCATTTTATGTATGTAAGAGTATTGTATCCTTACTAGGTATTGCATTTACAGCTCATGAACATCAATAACTCCAACGCGAGATAGACTGAAGTTTTAATTTCTAACTTCTGTTCTAATATTTAAAGATATGCCTCATTCCTAACGACTATGTCACAATTATACGTACTTTAATACACTATTAAATTGTGTATCATCATTAGTTATATACATAGTATATAGTTAAGGATAATTGTAACAAAGATATTAATAATGAATGCCTTGAGAAAGTTTAGAATGTCTATAGCTCGAGTAACGATAATAGCAGTCTATTCTACACACAATACCGTTACATGTGAGTCTAGTAAAAATATCGGTTATATCACATCATAAATCGGAACCATTGCTGTAAAAACATGGCATATTACTAGCCTTATGAGAGGTTGCTTAAAGTATGGTAAAAGGTAAAAAACGTAACTTCATGCCTGTAATCCCCAAAGAGGTAGGCAGAGGAATGCAGAACACTCCCACGTTTCACCGGTTACGTTTACATCCCACTATGGAATAGGTGCCATGTATCGGGCACATATCCAGACTCCGAACCACTACTAGAAAATCTAAATTAGAAAATGTTTGTGGTGTTCGACGCAGGAATCGAACCCGGAACCTCCCGATCGGCAGTCGCACTTGCAACCAACACGACCAACGAGGCAGTCTATTTTCAACTCTTATATTCTTTTCTACTCATGCTTAATACAGTAAATATGTACGAGTAATCAAGTCTTCGCTCAGCCATGTACTGTATGTACATATAAACAAAGCTTCGTTAATAGCAGGAACCTCAATACATACTAGTTAAGTTGAGGTTTCTGTTAAATATAGATATAAAATGTATACGTATACATCAATATATTCCATCCACCACTCGCTTCGAAAATATAAGGTATTTCAGCACACGCCTCAAATATTTGAATTTCCATTTGTCCAAAATAAACATTGTGAACGATTTTAAACGTTACATAACCTATTTCTAAATTTAGACACACATTTTAAAAGATCTATTAATTATTCAGAAATAGGAAAACACAGTTTGTTGGCTTATTCTGAATTGTCCATAGCAAATCTGG
Source organism: Microceris miodesmiata (assembly GCA_018245735.1). Classification (NCBI taxonomy): domain Eukaryota; kingdom Metazoa; phylum Arthropoda; class Insecta; order Lepidoptera; family Hesperiidae; genus Microceris; species Microceris miodesmiata. The sequence continues at coordinate 11,305 of DWEC01001550.1, read as the reverse complement.
ATTATATCATCTTATTCCCAAATTCTTAAGACCTCAAATATTTATAGATATAGAATAGACTGCAAGAGACTGCCATAAACAAATAGACCTAGTCGCCTGATAAAAATAAAAGCTGTTCTAAACTGAACTGTTCGTAAAATATAACGCATACATTCCATGCACTTCCGGCCTTGGCGCCATTCCAAGTAACCTGCCAATACTATTGTTTATTACTTCACACTGGCGTAAACCTGGAACAAAAGTTTAAAACTAAAATCCAATCCTTATCTGGCTACTGTTTACGTGGAATGCAAAGTGAATAGGATTTTTTTAGACAAGCGTGTTGCATCTTAGGCTACATCTCGCTTAATCTCGAGTAAGATTGTTATCAAAGGCGACTCTATTGCTATTAAAAAAAATGTATATGTTACCTCGAATGTGACTAAAAAGATGAAGACGAAAAAATTTATACTTAAATGTAAAGATATTGTACAAATTTTTAGATTAGTGTGTTTTTATCATTTACGGTGGAAAACCTCAAATATTACAGTTTTGTCTTTAAAGTTACAAGCAGCGTTATTATAGTAGGTTGGAATTCAGTTTCTCATTCCGAAGGCCCTGGGTCTTTCTTTACAAAATTATGCGCATTTTAAAATTAAATATCAACAGGTTCAATGGTCAAAGGATCGGTGATAGATAGTGATAGTGAAACGGTTAGTTGTATATCCAATGTTGTCCTTATAATGTATTTTTTTGAGTCTCAAAAATTCTAGTTAAATAATAATAAAATTGAATTACAAGTTTTTTGTCCAAAAGATATTGGTACTACTTCGAGTTAAAGCGGAAAAGCCAAAACTAATTTTGACGTGTAATGAAAGAAGATTAATATATTTGACCTCAACTTTGTGCCGAAGGTGTCCCAAAATTTTCCAATTAAAGTTAGATAGACTTTGGAAATTTAAAGTCTGCAATGATTAGTTTAAAGCTATATTTGTGGCACTTTAACAAATTTAAATTGAGTTTTGAGATATAATGCGTCTACCTTAAAAAAACGTACATTAGAAAGTTCGAAAAACAATCATCATCAGCATCATCATCATCGTCGTCATAAACCCTTGAAGTATAGTTTTTCAAGTAGTTCAAATATCTTGTTTCCCTCATTAACAATTTATTAGCGTCCCAATTATGGGCAACAATCTTTTACTAAGCCCCTTAAGCCTGAGATTAACACCATCACGATAAGACAGTATTGATTTGTGGCGATTCACTTTAATTACGAATACATTTGTCATTTTAATCCCCTTTGAAAGCCTTTGACTAATATCTAACTTAAAACAGCCAGGACTGACTGGTCTGATAACAAATTTAGGTACGCAACTTTTCATGTCGTTTGTAAACTATAAACACATAAGGACTTAGGTTGTTTTTAGTTAATATTGAATTTTCCTCCATCATTCACAACGTCAATCATCATCCACATCAGATCGTTTCTACCCTCTGTTGGACTTAGATCACTCCAATAGCCCGCCCCTGAGTTCGTACTTCAGGTCTTCATTTCCAACTACTGCCAGCCACTTTATGTACAGCGTCACATACCGTAGCTACCTAGCTAAATGGCGTTCAACGCTACATTTGCTAATTGAGCATATCACTCACACCATTGGATGCACAAAATATTGTTTCAAAATTTTTCCTTCATTGCGGAACTATTCAGCGGTTCATTTTTTCTTTGGAGGCAAAGTTCCGACGAGCGGCGGAACTACGGCAGCGCATTAGCTAACCCACATGTAGTTTCCGAACTTAAAGATGGATGCACACACATAAATGTGCCGCCTCAGGAACGCGGTAGGGCTGTGTCACTTCGAAAATGCAAAAGTATGTGATCATCATTCCTCGTCATATCGTTGCGTCAGATCCCATAGAGTTTGCTTTTTGTAAATTGCTTCGATGCTTTTAATTTTTGACACAGATGTCTTCTAAAAGTAAGAAGCTTTTAAGGCAGTAATTGACATTTTATTTATCCTTGTTCTCCGTACAATATCCAATACCAGTTGTGTGCATAGAGGATTTTGTATATTTTGTTAATTTCATGTTACAAAAAACCATTTGATTATTTTCAACTTACATAAAATAGACCATGGAAGGACTAATCACTCTGATTGTAACAAACATGAACAGTAAAGAACTCTATACTATATACTACACTCTAAACTATACTTTACTTGCGTTCAATAGTTGGCTTTGCTGAATGACTATTTCGAATGCTTATAGATTTTTTGTCCAATTCTTGAGCCATCCAACAGGACCAAATAAACGAATGATCTGCTGTATTACTAAATTATATGTGTTATCTAAAACTTTTCTATGTTGTCGAAACAAGTGCTGATAAGAAAACAAACAAAAATTCTATTTTAACTCCGAAATGACAATAAATTGATATCGGAATAAAATGTAGTTGACGGCATCCTTGAAAACACCGCTGACATAAAAATTTCGTAGTGCCACCGCATTGGATGCGGTCCAACAGAATGTTCTCGTGACTATGTGCATACGTAACGTCTAGGTATCGCGCACTTCCAACTAATTCATCGTCTCCAACAACATAATAGTGCTTAGCTTCTAACCGATGGGACTAAACTAGTTGTAACTACCCTAGGTACGTCAACTTTGAGTACCGTTTTATTCAATTTTGCTGCTGACGCTAAGCTAATATGATACTAATATTTTTTCTGCTCGCTGCAAGTCTATAAAATTTCTAACAAATCTTCCTGAAAATGGTCAACAATTGATTAATCTGTTGCTGGACTACTCACCCAAGAATTACGGATTCGATTGCTACGCAGGTCAAACAAATTTCAGATTAACATGAGTGTTTGCACTACATTGGTTTAAAATGACGTACATATAGATATTACCATTGTACATGTTATTTTTATATCACGTCGCTAACTTGCAGGATAGGTAGAGAATACGGAGTACCAAATATCTCTCCCTTTCTAGATCAGTCGTGTTATTAACACAATACATTGTATGTATGCTTATTAACAAAAAGTTACAATAGGAACAGTAAATAGCGAAGTTTTAGTAAAAATACTGTGTGATGTCTATTCATATTTAAATTGCACTGAAGAGGAAAGAAATATGAAGATGCAGCAGCTAACGTCGCCTGGAGGATTATGAATAATGAGGAATATTTTCTAAGTAGTGAATGAAGTAGACGCAAGAGTTACAAGACATACACGTACCTCGTTAAAAGTTTTTAACACATCGACTTTAAAAAATAACACCGTCAAAAACCATTTTGAACTTTTGTTATTTATAATGCAATTCTTGCTTCCGATCATCATTAAAAACGGAGCTTTGTTCGTACAGAATCATATTTCGTTAAGTTCACGAATAACCGGTTCACCATTTTAGCTTAAAAAATTCCACGTAACTTTAAATTTCGAACTTTCCAACATGAAAAAGCTTTTTAAAATATCCGTTGAGGTTTCAACGCTGTAGTATATATTGATCATGGATTATTGGAAAGTAGATTTAAATTTTATAACGAAGCTTTATTCGCGAAGTATTACTGGATACCATCTCTCATTTACGGTTAGCAAAATTGAAATGAAATAGCACGGAAGAAATCGGCGCTCTCCACATTAAGCGACCTTAAAAAATCCCGTGATATTCGATATTTATTTTATTATTCGGTCCGGAGAGTGGTCAATGAATTAATTTGTCACTATTTTAGTAATATTTTTGTTCAGCTCGGGTTCGATGTGAAAATATACTTCAGTTTAGCCGACTGAACATACGAAAAGAATATCATAGCAAGGTTATAAATTAATGGACAAAACAGACGTTTATTTGACACCACTTCAGAAACAGCATCAGGTCTGCGTTTGTAATGTGACCATTCACCAATTATGTGTATGTCCCTCCATGGAGAAAAGTTGACGTTTACCCAGACACCTTGCCATACACCGGATACAGATTCAAACTCCGTATTGCTAGTAGGATTTAAAGTTAGTAAAACGCAATAATACTTTCCTCGTTTTGGGAATCTAACCCGGAACCATTTCATCGGAAATTGCAACGAGACAGACGAGGTTAGATATCAAAAATACGCAGCAAATGTGAATAAAATTGCAAAAGACAAGTTCGTTAATATGAAACGGCATTATATTAAAAATACGCTCTGGAACACTTTGAAATTAAAATTTCGCTCGTAAATCATAAAAGGAATAAATATTTGAAAATTGCTTTCCTCATTCGGAATTAAATTTTAAGCTAAACGAAATAAGATTCCATTTAGAGCTATAATAATCTAATATTCCACCCTTTCCTTGGAGAAATACGCTCTGTAAAATTAAAATTATCATTTGAGATAAAAAATGTTCTATTGTTATAAAATTCAACGTATCTCGCGTTTATTTAAATTCGTAGCTTGCTTCAGACGCGATACGTTTTTAAAACATTAAATTTCCTATTCGAAACGTATTCATGCTGTAATCCAACAGTTTTGCACATACCTGGTAGATTTCTACTGACATCGCTACCATTTTAAAGTATGTCTTCGTTAACAGTGCGCTGAATTATTCCTAGTAACCTAAAAATAAATAAACTTCACTGAAATAAAAAAAAATGTCCAACAACTACTAACTGATATTTCTGAACAAAGCTCAAAAAGAGACGGGAGAAGACACTAATTGGCTGTACAATGAGGACTTTCCATGAAAAATCTAAAAATAATATATTGATAGAGTACAGACATGGCGATGGCGCTCATTGAGGAAGGCCTACGTCCAGTAGTGGACTGAGATAGGCTGATGATGATGATAGTACAGACATGTGCATCCAGCTAAAGTACGCTCTTGCCATCTTTAAATATAAGTATAACACGGTTCTAAAAATGAATTCTAGTAACTCGCATTTTATCGAGACCCGATAGTAATTATTTAAGCCCACCATTAATTAAGCAGTCTTATGTAAGATGTCGATACTTATAATTTATATACTTAAAAGGCAATTTTCAGTAACATTTCAATATCATTATTAGTCACTACTGGTTCCTTACCGGGTGGACAGAGAACAAGTAAATAAAACACTGAAACATTACTAAGAGTTCAACTGTCTCTACAAATGCATACAAAAGTTGTCAATTCCCTGTAACAAAACTGTACTCTGTTTCCGCAGTTCAATTCCTGCACATCTCATTTCTCTAGTTTTACCGATTCGCAACAATACGGCGCTACTGATTGGCGGTGGGCACGGCAAAAGTTGGCTCTCATTTAGCTCGAAATAAACTCGTCTCTACACTGGTATCGACAACGGAACGAGAGCGCTAACCCATTTTATTGTTCACTGGCTTTTGCTCTCCGTTGCTATCCGAACTTCTTTTTTGCCATGTCTTTCCTTATCCAATCTTCGTAGGTATAATATCTTTTGAAATCAGACTTGAGAAACAAATAAAATGATACGAAAATTGTAAGCCTTTTGTAATACAGTATTATAAAAAGTAATTTTAAAATTTCGTCATTAAAACTTACTTATCGTTTTCATGGTCTGTGGGATCTGCAACATCTGCAGTATATGTGAAGAATATTTTCGAAAATTTGTTCACGCCCGGTTCTTTAATTTCGATGTGGATTCAATACAAGAGGAGCGGGATTAAAATACTGACCACGAACTGTTTTAAAAAAAGCAGACAGTAGTTGATCATGGAACAATATGAATAAATTATGTACCAGCTTAAGGCAGCCACTGTTATAGAAAAGCTAACCCAAAATAATATACTTAAGTTACTCTGGTACATAATTTAATTATTCGTTGAGATACTTACGAAACGTTTAATAACTAAATAAATAATACTAATCTCGTAATAATACAGCCGAGAAAGGATACAATATATATTTTATAATTGCTATTGGAAAACGTTTATGGTAGGTTCATTTTAATATAAAAACCAAGTAATACGGGATTACGGCATACGAGTGCGGCATGTTTGCACTAGCGGGAAAAAACGAGTAAGTGCTAACGGGGGTGTCCCTGCGACTAAATTAAGAATGGAAACATACGGACGACTATTGCGTTTCATGTCGCTGCGTTTTCTATAACTTACAAAAAACACCAGTTCTATTTTCACAAACAAACAATTGTATATGCTAATGTTTATGCATATCAAAGCTATAGATTGGTATAATTTATGAGTGTCTGGTTTTTATAGAACGGATCCTTTTCATATCAATATTTAGATACTGAGACCTGTAAGGTAAAATTTTAGAAGGAAATGTAAAAATGAAATAAATAATAATAGCGACATCTTAAGACAATTTCACAGAGGGCTTGATATGACTTTGATAGATGTAGAAGTTTCGAAACAAGTTTGTTGCTATCCAGGTAAATCTTTGCCTCTGCCTACTGCTATGGGAAAAATACATGTTTGTGTATTAAGAATGAAATGCACAATTTCCTTTCATCTATGTAAGTGTTTGATATGTGTATATTAGTTAATCATCATCATCATCAGCCTATCTCAGTCCACTGCTGGACATAGGCCTCCCCCAATTAACGCCATCGCGCCCTATCCTCGGCTTGTTGCATCCAGCATCTGCCTATTAGTTATATTAGTTAATATAAAACATAAAATTTTCATGCCTTACGGCGGAACAAGACGACGCGTAATTTAAGATAAAATACACTGTACACATTGTTCTTACAAATAAAGGCATTATTTTAAACTCTGCAATAAAGAACTTACTTTACTCTCATATATTTTCAGTGCCAAGATGTAAACACAGGAGTTCTTGGTAATGAATTGAAGCACTCGCATCCAGCGCACTCAACGCCATGTCACCGGAATATTACATTTCAAAATTTACTATTCCCTCACCAGTTTCAGACGCTCATGTTTTAGATAACATTGGACGGATCAAGACGTCGTCCCCTAATTACTGTGCCTGCTTAATGGTTTTAAACTTAACTTACCAGTGCGGGAGTTGAGCTTCGAACTCTGAGACCTTTCTTTACAAAATTAGGTAAATTTTAAGATTAAATATCGCTTAATGAAATGCTGAAACAATATGTCACGTAGTCCAATAGCCGTTAATATGCCCGTTCCAAGAGGAGTCATATTACAACAATGGAATAATAAAAAGGTATAACTAAGATAATAATTATGATAAAATTAAAAATACGTAGTTTCACTGTGAATATTCATAATGCCTAAAGTACTTGAAGAGTTAACCAATTAAATTCTATTGATTATTTGATTAAAAGTATCTTATTAATTGAAATTCTCACTAGGCTTTTAAAACTTAATAACGTCATATTATACGTAAGATTTATTTGATTTAACCAAGGTATTAAATAACGCTACGATTAATCATTTTTAACATTTAAGTTTATTTCGAAATATTGACAAAATAGACATCTTCTAAATTATACACTATCTAAGATTTATAACCAGTGACTCAAGAAACATATCGGGAGAACACGTGGACTAAAATTTTGCTGTATTGTCACCCTAGGACTATTCAACATGCGCCCATTGAATGAAATGAGTTTATTTATTATTAATGTGATACACAAATACTCACATCACTAATAATTAGACTAACTGCGCTCAGGTATACTTACTGTCATATTACCAGAATGCTATTACTAACGATATTCTGAAAACACATTCATAATACGTTTGGTGAACTGGTAAACTTTGAACTTTGATTAATAAAAATGTCGATAAATATGTTCGTGCTATCAGCCCGTGAGAGACCTGGTTTGAAGGTATGTATGTACATTCATGGATACATAAAGGTTGAAAGTTAAAAAGACAACAAATGTAAAACAAAGGCACTTCATACAGGGTAAACTGCATCAACAGATACAATCGGGTAGGTCAATGCAATAAGATGGTATACGGATTCCATTTGCGTTCACAATGCTATCTGTAATGGGATTGAGTTTGTCTATTGCTCGGGACTCGAACTGGAACACGAGGAATCGTGTTATGTTAAATCTATTCTCGATAGTGCATTTTTATATGTAGTTATAAAAGAGATAAAAATACATTGCGCTTTTAGCGTCTTTCTGTACATTTTTTAAAGTGGCGTTTGGCCGCGATCCTGCCTTATGAACTTACAGCGAAATCGACCTACATGTCATTTCCTACTTGTGTAAAGTGAACAGCGCTGTGCTAAAACACTATTCAACCAAGCCTAGTGTATACTATCTGAGAGTGTACCGACTAGAACCACCACGTACTCAAAGACGAGACTACGGCGAGGCGACGTGCACTTTTGTAATGACATTAACGTCACAAGAAAATGCAAGAGACGTGCATACGACGCTTTCTTAATAGAATGAGATGTTGCACAAAGACATGTTATGTATATGTACGTATGTATGTACATACACAATCACTAAACCTCTTAACGTCAATTAATCTGCTGGTGAAGTGGTTAGCGAACCTGACGTGTAAGCCGAGGGTCCTGAGTTTGATTCCCACCCAAGACATATATTTGTGTTATGATTATATGTTGTTTTTGGGTGTAAAAAAATATATGTATAAAATTATGTATTTATATGCATGTTATAAGTATATAATCTAATTGCATTATCACAAACTCTACTTCAGGATCAGATTGCTTTGTTCATTTATTACGTTTACTACAGCTCCTTAATGGTACGAAATAAATGAACTGTACGCTCAGCACCAGACAACGCGACCCAGGTGTTAATTTCAACTTCGCCGCAAGACTGAAGTGGTTGTGGGGAGAGCTGTATTGACATTATGGTTATGACTGCCATTATGGTTATGGTTGTTAATAATGGCAAAATACACCACTGTCATGGGTATGGGTCGACAAATTTTCCGCGAGGCGCAAATTCGGTAAGACGTGAAATGTATGCCCCTAAAGTGATTTGCTCGCATACCATTTTAAAGTTGAAACATTATATAGTTTTTTTCGTCTTGCTGTCACCTGACGAAGTTAGTCGTAACGGACGTGGATATTTTATTTCAGGATAGATTAACTAACTTCAAATAAAGAACGGTGTCCCTAGATTGAACCTCGCGACAAGTAAACACCGGTTGGACAGTGCGTTCAGTCTATTTTGATAGCACGCAAATGTGCATGGCGCAAAGGTAGAATCGCTATAGACTTAAGACCACATTATGTATGCCTTATTCCTGCAAATAAAGACTGTTTGATCTGATTTGATTTACGCTGTATCTCCGCTGCTTTTGAATGCCATTTCCATCATACAAATATGGTATCGTAATATTTTATAGATCACCCAGATAAAATATTTGCACTAATCGGGCCATCCTGAAAAACGCACGTGAATTAAGCCGTTCCATTTCTAATCATGTGTATGAATACTCAAGAAACATTTAATAGCAAAATATTTGTAGTTATAAATTCAATTCCATTTAGGGATAATATTTTAATCACCGAGTATTCATTTTGTATTTTGGCTGTAAATATAATTACATAATAATGTTAATATACATATTTACATAGTGTAAATATATTAACAACATCGCTTCTAGTTTATAGTACGGCAAATAGGTTAAAGAGCTGTTGAAAGTAGAACTTTTCCATCTTGTAAATTCGCCTACTACCGAATGTTGGCAATGGCCAAGAAAGTTTTAAATTTAAATTTTTTTGCTGGAACCGGCCATTGCAGGTTCTCAACTTAAAATTTATGGGACAAACTTACACCTTTTATTTCTTTAATTAATAGGTTACGATTCCAAGGTTCTTTTTATATACTCGTATATAAAGTAAAAACTCGTCAAAAAAAACTAAATTTGTTGTACTTTTTTTATTACTCTTATAACAGACCAAAAAATCTTATAAAATAGTAGACATGAGGTTTATAGGACTATAACCAGCTTCTTAATAACTTTCGTAATTTTTCATTATATAAAAGTCTAATAAAAGCTAAATCTATATAACCTCCAACTCGATTCATAAAAAAACAATTGATTTATGTGAACAAATTAGTCAACACGCGGACCGCAATAACAAGTGGCCACTACTGTCTAAAGACATTTGCTCTACCCTCAAAAATAATAGGATCCAGCTATCATTCCACCATTCCAAAAACGGGTACTTGTCGCGACATAATCTCTTGTGACATGCCCCATCGGTGCCATCCAATCCCGTGGCAGATACTAGTCGCACGATCTGAACGCGCGTTGAAAATTATGTGGTGAAAGAATTCGCAGTGTATAATTATCTGTTAATGTTACTGAATGTCAAATTAAATATAAAAAGACAAAATTTGTATACACATTAGTCCATTCACGTAGAGTTTCATAAAAACTGTAGTCACTTCTTTTTCAGATGAGCCTGTTTTCAGACTTGTAAATAAATACGTGATGAAAACTTTGTGAAGTAGCTCATTTGAGCCTTTTCAACTGTCATTAGCTTTCGCGTTGTATTAAATGAACTCGATTCAGTGCGACGCAAATTGTGGACATGTGTAACTTTATATTATAAATTATTATCATACAAACTGCTTCGTTTGTCTAGGGATTGCAAGCAATACAAGAGGTCTTGGGTTCGATCGCCAGGGTGGTGCATAGTATTATTAGAATTTTCTAACGTAAAATTTCTAGTAGTAACTGGAGATTTCACCTTACGTTTGTATTTGTGGCCGGTCTATATAAATAGGCTCACCCCCCTATTCCACGGGAAGTGTAGCACAAACAGTGAAAACTGGGAGTACACACCTCTGCTTACCCCTTCGGCGAAATATATGTATGATGTTCCATATATGTATTTCATATATACCATTACAAGGCTATCTTTCATTTTCAGTATCACAAATCGGTATTACACCTCTATAACAATACACCTACATTACATTCCGAGTAGATACAGATCAAACATCGCTCCACAAACAAGGGTTGCCCCGCAGTAGCTCGCCGTCAAATAATTAATTGCATGTAACAATGATGCTCCAAGCGTTGTGAACGCAAAATGAATTTGTAATTATACGAGTACGAAGGGCCGAGATGATGTTTATTGCAGTAGACATCATTATTTATTTCCTTTATCCAATGTATTGGGGTTTATAGTCAGATCATCACCACTAATAATTGAACCCAGGGAATAAATCTACGGCTGAACATATGCATCCACAAAGCCACCCTGATTTTTGTGTTTACCGGGTCCTCACATCCCTGCGTGCATGAACAGTCGTTCGTACGCCGCGGCGAGTATTTCGCCGCATGGATATGAGTCTACGGACCTCGAGGATTCCCTCTTTACCCGGGCAGTCTCAGGGGGTCAACTGCCCCCCGGTGCTCTCACCCCGTCGTTAGACG
>DWEC01001549.1:0-13173 GCA_018245735.1 Microceris miodesmiata | reverse complement strand
TGAACACACACGATGGCTGTCACGTGTGCTTTTTATTGGACTGTAGCCATACTGCAACATGGCTAACTTTATTCAAAATTGTTATTTAAAAGAGTGCTGGGAGTTTTTTTCTCCGGCTTTTTTCTCCCGGTCTACTATAGCCCGGGCGCACAAAGCCGAAGTATACGTATATGTGTATAACTAAACATGACCTTCATTGAGTGTATGTATATACCTTATAATGAATAAAATAATTTGAATTTGAATTCAGAACTTTCTTGTGCTTCCTCTTCGTTACCACGGGGCCTGCGTCTGTTTATTTTAATGCTTTATATTAGAATCCATTTAAATATAATATGTTTATAGGTACTATATTTCAAAACCACTGATGTGATATTCAGCTAGCAATTGCTCATGTAGATTGTAAACACGCGAACAGATCGCATTACTAGCTCAATCGTTCGGATACTGTTACCTAAATCGATATACTTTGGCGCGAAAGACTAATAATTAAATAATAATTTACGGCAACTGACACACCCCATTTATTCCTAAACAAGGCAGCGTAAGCGTAACGTATGCGTTAACGTTAATTTATAGTATATAAAATTTTAAAAATCGTAATTATCTAGACAATTTTACAGTTAAAAAAAATTATCTAGTGCACACCAATACTTATTCTGGATGGAAATTAAGTTCACGGTCTAACTTAATGGCCTATAATATTTATTATTTATTGTTATTATATAGTCTTCAGTGAGAGACTATATAATATTATTTAGATTTACGATTATTATATAGTCTCACCAGGTCCCTTAAGGGGTGGGCAAAGAACACAGGGTGCTTAATTTCTTCATACTTATAAACCTGACCCATGTCTTCTAAAAGCGACTCTCAAAAGCCCAACGACTCCCAAAAGCTCATACTTATTTCTTAGCATAGAGCTCATAACTTATTCAAATATAGTAAGTACACTATAGAATTTTTGCTAATTAGAGCTTAAAATTGAGCTCAGTGGCGCGCTATTGAAGAGGCCTATGTCCAGTAATGGACTGGAGTAGGCTAATCATGATGATAGAGCTTTTGAACATCTCATTAAATTTTACTTAACAAGTACATATAAACACATTAGCAAAATAAGTAATGTCCTCTTCATCGTGTCCGACGTTAAGGACACATTCCTCGCATGCGCTTCTAGATGGTTTGGAAACTCAACTTTGTCTTTAAATATGGTGCATTGGCGTAGCAGCGCTAATCAGTGCTATTTTAATGAAGTTATAATTGGTATTGGGACAGCAATTGCGTAATATTTCTTTCTTGTCAGATGGTGGTCTCCCTAGATATATAATATATTAAGATTATTAGAGGTCCCATGCACCTTGACAGATCTCGGCCTTGAGGCTGGATACAAGGCTCAGAAGAAGTGCTATTGATGACAGCAGCACGTCTTCTGAGCTTTGTAATTCGTTAGTTTTTTCCCCTATCTGTATTGTTTTATCTCTTACTTATAATTATTCTGAGACCTTCGTAACAGCGTTATTTTTAAATTATATATTTTTATTAATGAATTCCGTTGTTGTAAATTATTCAAGATACAACTATCGGACAATAACTTAATTAGATTGATATTTTTGTTTTCGAAAAAATGAACGTACTGTGACTATGAATGTTGCGAACTTGAGTAATAATAGATTGTTAAAATTACCATTATGAATTATAGGTAGGTAGGATATAAAAAATGATGTAAGCGTAATATATCCGGCTGAAGCAGTTTGCAGCTGAGCGCTAGCCTTGAATAGGTGCCCCATACTTTTTTAAATAGACCATTTATACCACGCGTACTGTTCTAAGTCTAAAAGCTATTGTTACACAATGGTTTAATTGTGTAGCCTTTAAGACATTAATACATAAGTTAGTTCTTACGCATCGAAATATTTCGTTACACTCGTTTTATCGCTTAAGTAACAGTGTCTTCCAATTAATTTTTATTTGCTTTTTTTGCTTGTGTTCGAAATAATTAGTAGGTATATTTAAATTTGATAATTAACTTTTAAAGGCAATTGTAACCATTCAGTTTAAATGCCGTCAATATCTGAAGAGCGACCTACTCGACTACTGCTATTTACACATATAGTCTACTTAATTACCACCTCCACATAATTTATGTAAAACAATAAAATTCATGACGAAAATATATTTGTTTCTGACCCGAAATTTATTCGTGAACATTTCGACGATATTAAACCTAAGTCATTATTTGCAGAAGGAATTAAATACAACAAGGAAATAAAAGTTAGCTTTTACTTTATGGTCAAGTCGTTTTATTTAAATTCATCTATTTACAAGTTATTTATTGTGGATTCTGTTTACCAACCGTAGTTAGCACCGTGTCCGCTGTAAGAGATATGGGAAACAGCGGGAGCAGCGGAGTACGCCACAGATGACCGGAGGACGGGAGCGGCAGCTGCGTAGGTGGAGATGGCGGGGGCAGCATAGGTGGAGTACGCGGGAGCGGCGTAGGTGGAGTAAGCGGGAGCCGCGATGGTCCTGCTGTAGGAGGCGATGGCAGGAGCGGCGTAGGCAGCCACAGCGGGAGCGGCGTAGGCAGCCACAGCGGGAGCGGCGTAGGCCCCGGCGCCGTGCGCGGTCTGGGTCGAGTAGGAGGAGTAGGAGGACACGGCTGGGGCGATGGTCCTAGTCACAGCCACGGCAGGGGCGGCGTGGACGGCGACAGCGGGAGCGGCAGCGGTGTAGGCCGCGACGGGAGCGGCAGCGGCGTAAGTCGCCACAGGAGAGCCATGAGAAGTAGAGGTCGAGTATGAAGAGTATGAGGTGGTGGCCGGAGCGATGGTCTTGGTGACCACGGGAGCAGCGGCGGCGTAGGTGCTGTAGGCAGGTGCGGCGTAAGCGGCCACAGCAGGGGCGGCGTAGCTAGTCGCGATGGCGGGGGCCGCGGCGTATGTGGCGATGGGAGATCCGTGAGCTGTCTGAGACGAGTAGGAAGAGTAGGAAGACACAGCCGGGGTAATCGTCCTGGTGACGGCTACAGCAGGTGCAGCGACAGCGTGGCCGCTGTATGCAAGAGGAGCAGACGCCAACAGACCAGCGCGGGCCACGCCCAAAGCGCACAGGACAACGGTCAACTGTAAAGAAAAGAACAATTATTAGTATTTGGTGTTAAGCGTCTATGTAAATCACAGTACAGCTTTAATATCTCAGTAACACACCTTGGCGTACATGTTTATTCTGTTAATGTTGGCAACTGAATAATTTCGGTAAGTAATGCTTTGGTTTATATACTAAAAGATACCGTCAAGACTGTCCAATTCACTTTCATTGTCAAGGTAAGCGAGCTAGCTCTATGTAACGTAAGCTGCCGCAGTGCCTCTGGCGGTTATGACTCAGTGATAGCCTTTCGATTTCGGTCTCGTTCCGTTTTGAAATTGCATTGATGGTGTATCGGGCATTCGGGCCTTGAGCATAGACAATGTGTTAATTATGTAAGTATAGGCCGCAGTAGATTCGGACGACTTTTTCAAAGCTGACCGTAATGTGTTGCCTTCCATTGGTAATGTTTGTCCTACAAAATTAAGTTGAAACAAATTATGTATTCCCTATTGGGTATATGATTCCTTTGTAACATACTTCAAGGAAAGCGAGTAAACTTTTAAAAGGAAATACTGAAACGATTAAATCTAACTAATATTATGCGAAGCAAATATGAATATTTCATTATTGCAGTCACTAATTGGTCACTTAATTAGTCCAATTGTTGAAAAAATCATATATGAATTAGTATTTTGAAACGTAATATTATTTTTTTTTGTTCGACGCAATGTTAACTATTCCATTGGGTTGTGTAATATTGTAGTAATATAGTTGTAACAGATTCAAACATCGACTGCCTAGTTAGTCGAGTGGTCGCAAGCGCGATTCCTAAGCGATAGGTCCTAGGTTTGATCCCCGGATCAGGTACTATTGAGTTTTTCTAACTTGAAATTTCTAGTAATAACTCGGAGTCTGGATTTGTGGCTGGCTCACCTCTTATTCCATTATAGAAGTTAATACGTAACTAGTGAAACGTGAAAGTGTGCGACACACACTCTGCACACACAACTCTGCCTACCTCTTCGGGGTCATAGGCTTGATTTTAGGTTTTTTGATTCTAACATGACAGGACAGGGCGCGATAGCGCTCATTGGGGGAGGCCTATGTCCAGAAGTGGACTGAGAAAGGCTGATGATGATGATGATGATTCTAACACCAAAATAAACATGTATAAATTTTTTTCTTATTGCGTAATCTTTCTTTATCATATCCAATGGTTATAGAATGAAATGTTGGCTACGCCTATGAAACTTAATTTCATTACAGACAAAAACAGGCAGTTAATGAAGTAGCAATTCTTAACATAATAAGGTTGTTTAATTTAGGTGTTCATATTATGCAAATTATTATGACTCTACAATCATATTATACTTGGAGCACTTTTGTAATTTCAATGACGTTTCCTTGTTGATAGATTTAATTATTCTTGCCTGTCGCGTGTGCAAATTAGTTTGTATTGTCTATACAAGTTTTGAAGTACTAGTATTTAAATTACCTACTCATTTATCTCTATAGAACAAAAAGCTCTTGTGAAATATTTTATTGCGACGTCTCTGCGTTTCATCATTTGAAATGAGCTTGTTGCAGATAATTAAATAAACGCTTACTTTAAAAGATAAGTTAGCTGGCAACGACTTTCTAGATTAACTAAATTATTTTATTTTAGATTGGACATAATATTTTTTATTGGATATAATATTTTTTCATAGAGCGCTTTTAAGCTTTAATGTTAATGTATTTGACCTATTGTCCACAATAAAAAAATATTAAAATTTGATTCTAAAATTATTAGGTAAATAATTTTGACACTCAGTCCCTAATTAAAAAGAAAATGGTTTTAGCATTCAAAATAATAACATCATGAATGTATTTTCCCTAAGAGGCAGGCAGACATGTGTAGTAGGTACTCCCACTTTTCATCAGTTATATTAATTATACGTCGAAGCCAGGCATATCGAACCCTCAGCAGTTGCATTTTCAACGACTAGATTGATGAGGCATTCTATTTGAAGAAGTCAAAATAATACTTTTCACAAATTGACGTATTTCTATTCAGTAATTTTAAACGAGACCTACTTCAGGAATCATTATCAGTAAAACTTGTTTCTGCCAGTGAACAGGAATTCCTAAATCATTGTGTTCCGGCTTCGAAGGCGTTGTGGGCGGAAAGAGCTACAAGGCGGATCAACTTAATCGCCTCAGTGGCTATACGTTTGCGACTGTCGTCAGCACCACTTTAGATAAGACATTAGCATAATTTATGCATTCTTCCTTTCTTTTATTTAAAATGTATATCTGATCATGTATAATTAGGTCATATCCATTTAGCTAGAGATCAAACGAGCTATGGTAATTCTGCCTGTCGTATGTTGCGTCTAAAAGGAGGCTTCAGCGGTCGGGAGCAGTTATTAAGAGAAGATAGAGAGTACCTTCTACAAAATAGACTCGTATCTATTCTAAGGTACTTCTTTAATATTTAGGTAAATAAAAATTTACGAATATTTGTATGCGTCATTTTCAACTACTTATATTCGCCGAACAAACCAACAAGTGGCTCATCTAATATTAAGTGAACAGGGTCCGAATAAACATATGTGACACCAAATTATTCCGGGTTTTTATTTTTAAACCATGGTTATTTACAATATCCTTTATTATCTCCATGTAAGACATCACAAGCCTTTTCTTATTATTCGAAGAGAAGATTACATACAGAATAAAGTGTAAATTTCGTTAAGTTCCTATCCTTCACAATTAGTATGGCATAGGATATTTTAACTCATAAAGGCGCGTAAATTAATGATTTGAAAAACAGACAAACAGACTGATATGCTGTAATCCAATTCGTTAAACCTTTGGACGAGACATGCACATTATAATAACCACATGATAACGCATGGTTCGATCAAGTAACGTCTGGAGTATCAGATAAACTCAGGTAACATTATAACCGACATGTATACAATGTATATAATATATTACTATAAATCTGACCGCTTTTAAATCGGCAAAACAGAAAAAGTTGACGTATCAAGGGCGTTACGTAAAGTAATACGCTGTACGCTGTTCACTTTTAAAAATTAATCTTTCACTATTATTTATAAATATGTAGGTATGTACCACTACTCGGACCATTTCGATATAGATCTGGACTTATATGATTACACGTGTCGGTATATAAAGAGCACATTCACAAAAGAATTTCAGTTGTAGAGAATCTTTCTCCTCGTGCGGTGGTTTAAAGGATTGTTTAAGCTGTTATTCTAAGATATATTTTGAATTTGGCAGGTCGATAACACTGGTAGATTAGTATATTTCTGATATATACAGTTCGGTTACCTGCAAGCGTTCAACCATTCATTGAATACCTACATAACTGCGAGTGGAGATTTTACTTTACGTGTTCAACCTTTCGACGGTTGTTGTTCTTTGATCTTTGTCAGCACTAACCCATGCTAACGCAACGTCATGGAGTACTTGCCTTATATACCATGCTTTGACGGGAAACTTGTGTTCCGTGTTTGAATTTAATAGCTTGGTCATCAACCCTTTTATCGGTCCTCTGTAGGATACACGTCACCTCTCAGAATGTGAAAGACTAAGACCGTAGTGTACCACGCTGGGCTAGTGCCGGATAGCAGAATAATATGTTACAGGAAATTATGGAGATCTCTTAGGCCGTTCTGTGATGATATTATCCTTTATAGCCAGTAATAAATTACTTAAACGGCAAATTATTTTGGTAAGAAAGAAGCACGCGAGGATTCGTACCCAGGACTCCACGAGTAGGAAGATGAATTCTAAATCTCTCGACAATAACTGCCTGGTCTAGGCTATCATTGCTTAGTTCAATTTTCAACAATTTTTCATAATCCGGTTTATTCGCAAACGGCACAAGAAAGAAAATTGTAGTATGGAAATTTCATTTTAATATACCCACTCATACGTGCCTCGCATTTAAATCAAAGGGACAAAAAATATTAAATTTGCCTTATTTACCTCCGTCATTGACATTGAATGATCACATAGACAATAACTAACCTCAAAGTGAGTAACATTTTAAATGTCATATTTGATCCAAAACAATATAATACATATAATACATATATATAATACATATAATACATATAATATATAGTACCTACTTGTTACTTTAATTGGGCACAAGTTTTAAAATCGTATGCAAATTTATATCAATCGTGAACTTGACTTTGTCATGATTTGACAATTACGTAAAAGTCTAAGATCAAATAAGTATTTATGTAACGGTTCAAAATAAATAAATGTCACGAGAAAAAAATTTGCTTGCATAATCACGTTTCGTACAATAATAAATAATAGTTTAAGTCTTAAAAGTAAAAAGGGAAAAATGTATCTTGTTGTTGCATCGTTACATTGAGAGCTAAGAACGTTCATTTAGGAATTTCTTAAAATAATGATATCTTGAGACATCATACACGGCCATCTGATGTCTAGGCTAGGAATGCAGAGTCTGTGTCGCGGCTGATAACCTACTTACAATAACCCAGTCCATTATCAGTATAAGAGTATTGATAACCAAGATTTTTTTTAGTATAAGTAGAAACACGCGATTTGATATCAATCTTAGATGTCGGAAGCACTTAATATAATATACAGTATTAATAAATTAGATTCCACATTCAATAACTAAGTTTACATGATCAATTTATTTTACAACCATGGCTATAAATAAATGTAAAATTTAATAGTTTTAAAAGGATTTGTATGTCAAATATATTTAAAAACGGAATATAATTAATCAATTCTTAACGTAGTACTTAGCTACCCAAGTTTAGCGAATGTTATTAACTTTTATTGTCATAATAACAGACTGTCTTAAAAGTTGTTCCGACCATTCGTTCAAATATCAGTTGTTTTATGTTTCATGACACGATCACATGTGGATAAGATGCCGTAATTTCTGATATGTACCTAAATCAGTATGGTTTAACCGAAGTAGTATTTTAATTATCGTCAACCCCTTTCATAATTTCAATACTGGATATGTGTCCTAATTTGAATGCCGTTTAGGTCATACTGGCCAAACAAATTCCATTTTATCAAGCTGACCAAGTAGATACCTACAGATTATAAAACAACACATTTTACCGCGACTGTTTTTGCTTGGCTCACTGCCTGTGGCTCTTTCTTACAGCTGCAAGAGACCTAGGAAAGACTCCACCAGACTGGTTTAACCGCATTAAACTAGCCAGTTGGAGTATACTGAACGTAATACAAGTTGGTGGTCAATTCGCTCGTCCAATGGTTCTTCAACCACCATATAAGTAAACGATAAGGTTTGACAGTTGTTACCTACGGATAACAAAAGAAAGGTTGCTTAATGTGTCTCCTGGAGCACGCCAAATATCTCTGGAAATATGACACTACATACATCCAAATGCAGATAGCTTGGAGCATTTCGTAATTTTACAGAGAGCTGGCAATAAGCAACAAGCGAATCATATGTTAATTAACATGTCTATTAAGAAATTGGTACGAATACCTACATAAATTTATAATGAAGTACTTTTGTTAAATCAGTAAAATATCAAAATTTTACAAAATAAACCAACTGATGTCATTTTAACCAATTTATTTATTCTCTCGACTTATTTTTATAATAGTTAGTTATTATTGTAGTAATTTTAATGCCGAATGCTAAAATGTAACCAGTATTCTGAAGCCACTGATGGAGATTCTTCGCGGCGAGTTTTTGCAGCTATACAGTTGTAGGTCGTTTCTCTGCGCCCTCGTCACGATATATAATAGTATTGCGGGGGTCGCGCTAAATGAATACTGCGCCTTAAAAGCCGTTGTCGCCGCGATCTCCTTCTTGCTTTTACCTAACATTGTTGGAAATGGTGGCGCGTTAGCAGCTATATAGAATCTATGGCGCGTTTCAATTGCGACTAAAGGCCAAAAGTAGCGATATAATCACGCGTTCGTAATACGTGCTACTATATCCCTCCAAAAGGTTGCGTTGAGTGGCCTCCCTAAAGGTATATTATAGAGGAATGTGAAATAACCACACCCTTTTTACACACAGAATACTTTATTTGTCATTTAATTGACACTACTACAACATCAAATTTGACACATACAATTAGGTGAGCAAATCCGAAGAAAATATATTCAAAAACTAAAACTTAGTAATAAATGAATCTCAAATATATAAAAACCTAAAGGTAACCCGTACAAAATATAACTTTCAAAATCTTGGATTTTGTAACATAAAAAAACTTATTCGTACTAAACAGGCGATTCTCTCAAGCACCACGTTTTACAATAACACTCTTTTTAGCTCTTAATATAAAAAAATAACAGTTGCCCATTTCCAGAATGGTGTACTCGAATATACATATATATAATGTGTACATCGGTTAATCTAAAAGTATGACACAAAATGAACATAATGCCAAAACGTTACCTGAAAAATATAATAAGTCTAAATATTTTGTTGGCATATGTAACTTGACTTAATTTTTACCATAACTATTTTAAAAAGATCTTTAACGGAATAAATCTCAAATCAGGCAAATTTTGTGCACAAAATAAATAAATTCTAGCAATCAACTTGTTCACTTTGTTTCATACATTTTTGACACCATTCATACACATGAACAATTGACAAACCATTTTAAAATATTTTTTTTTCACAATCAAATTGTATTAATTTTCTGTAAATATCGGTACAAACTTTTAGACGAAAATATCCCATACAAGTCATTTTCGATACAAAATAGTCGTTATTATCAAAATTTTCATTTTGACATAATTTGGCAATTTTAAAATTTTAGCTACATGCATAAATAGACTTACACATTATATATATGGAAAAAAGACAAAGAAAAAAAATACTATTTTACGCTTCACCTTAATTTATAACACCCGTTGGTTATGGTACACTCTTATGGTAAAGCATATATTCAAGCACGATTTTAATGAAAAAAAAACTAAATTAGTCTTTGGTAGGACTAAAGTTATTTGGTTAAAATCTTTATAGTTAAGGCTACCATCTTTTAGTACTAATTCCTAGTGGCAATCTATTGGACTCGTATGACACTGTCATGTTATAAAAATAGGCATTAATTTTGCTAATGATAATATATTAATTTTGCTAATGATAATATACTTTGGCGACTGCTTAAAGACCACCTAGTAGTCATCGCTTTATTTGATTCGAGCAAATGACTGCGCTTTCCAATTCGGATAGTCTTAAGCCCAGCAATACAAATTTATACACCTCAATTTTTTGTGCGTTTTTAAGTCCGTTCGTTGACGTTGTCACTTTAATTAACAGATGTTATCAGATGTCGATAATCATTTCGTGTTCCGTCTGTAATCGATCGACCGTGTGCGACATCTATTCAACGTAGTATCAATCAATGATGCATTTTAAAAGTTTATAATAAAAAAAAATAATCAACCCATTATAATTCCACTGTTGGAATATGGGTCTCCTATCATATTGCGAGGGTTAAGGCCATAGTCTGCCACGCTGGTCAAGTGCGGTTGGCAGACTTCAAACACAGAATTTTTTTTTTCATAAATTCTATTGTGTGCAGGTTTCCTCACGATGTTTTCCTTCACCGTTAGCAAGTGATATTTAAATCTAAAACACACTTTTGTAAAAAGGTGCGCGCCATGGATTTGAAACCGGCACCCCCAGAGTGAGGGGCTGAATTCTTAACCACTAGGCTACCACTGCTGACGGTGAAAAAGTTTGACGCCGTCTAATCGACTAATTTGTATTATACACCAATGTTATCGACAGTGTGATACGAGCCTTAGATTTTAAGCTCAAAGCTGACCTACCGGTTCTTAACCTTCCGCCTTTTTATTTTCGAATACCTGAAAAATGAAAACCAAAAATAAATTTAAACGTGAAAGCAACTACGACGCTTACAGAGCTACCCGTTATAGGAATACGTAGTCGATTACATTTAAACTAAGCTAATTATCTATCATATTTAAGCAGAGTCGGATGCTGTTCGGCCAGCTGGTGGGAAACGGTTGCCAATGGCAATGCTCATTCTATTGACACTAATGAGAATCCTGTTGCGACTAATATGTAAATGTGATCATATTGGATTGCCGAAAACAATCGTAGTATCCTGTGATCTTTTCCTAATAAGCTGCCCTACATTTATTACGTATACGATTATATATTTATTAAATATAAGATTACAGACACTCAGAAATCGAAAAAAGTTAACGTACAAACAACATCAACAGTTTTCGAATAACGAACGAATTATTCATTTAAATTTAGAATTGGGTTCAGGTTGACTGAGGCTGAAAAAGTTTTCTCAACTGTATGAGTATATAAAAAAATGTTAGAAATCTCAAATTAGCTGCAGTTTTTTTTACTGCCAATAGCGTTTACTGATAGGTGAGATCATGTCAAGTGCACCCTTCCATTTACCACTTGGTGACAGAAAACTTACTAACTTATAATTATTGAAAGTAGTCATACCTAATTAGCATCCCTTAAAAAGGTCTTTAAAATTTGTGAATTTAAAAACAATGTTTTTTAAAATAAACATTTTTAGTACTTTAATTAAAAATGTAATTGTAAAGAAACTATTGATGATAAATTAATGGAATTTTCAGAGATTATAGTGAAATATCTATAATTTCATATATATTTTTTTTTGTCATTTCATTTGTTTATTAAGTACCATAGTTTTAATTAACTTTTATATAGACAACTTGTAATTTTGAGGACTTCTCGTTCTGATAATTGAGCTTTTTTTTATAAATACACGTTATACATTAAACTTCTTTATTTAAAAAGAAAATTTCACTGCCTGGCATTAGTTTAAACAACATGAATTTTTATACGACGCAGTGGCGAGCGGTATCAGCGCTCCGATTATAGATATTTCACTATTATCTCTGAAAATTCCATTAAGTGATTATTAATTTTTTTTAAGAAATACTGATTGGTGTTGTTAATAACAGAAATTAGGCAACTGATAACATTAAAATCAAGTCCAATTCTTAACGATCGTTTTTTGTCTCTTCGTCGAAATAGAAATGGGCTCTTTATTATGCTATTGCGTATAATTATCATATAATAAATATTAATTTATTATTTGTTATTCTTCTCAGCGATTTATTGTCAATAGTATCGATTGAAATATGATTTTATATAACTGTTTCATTCATTTTTAGCATTCCATGATGCAATCTCCGACATAGCGGCGGTACAACTGACTTCTCCGGTGCAAATGCAGACTTTGAACTTCACGGAGGTTACCACTGGCGAGAAGGCCATGATGAACCACCTGCTTTGGCTTGCGTTAGAGAAGCTCCCACTTATGGGGTATGCGTACGTCTTGGACAAATGGCGCTGGGATGTTTTTGCTAATAGCACTATGAAAAATTGGAACGAATATTGGTGGGAACTTAGGTACGTTAGATTTAAGTATAGAATACTTTTTAAGGTCTTCTAGAAATTTAGGTCTCAGCAACTGTCACCTTTTGCATTTTTAATCTTATGAAATTAAACCTTTAAACGCCTCATTTTTTAGACCGCTAGTGGTAATAGACAATAATTTCCAAGGACACTGATCTTTTAGTACCCTTTGTCTGGCACTTTTTTTCATATACATATTGTGTTTCTAGGGCATAAACGTTAGTGATAAATTTTCTAGAAGTGTTAGTTGCCTAAGCTTCCAAGGCTAGTTCTTCAGGATTCATGATTTCTAGTCGTTTCCTATAATTTTATTTTTGAATAACTGTAGTCGTCTAGCTCTTATTTTATTCGATCCCTAAGCCTTCATTAATCGATCACAATACTTACGATATTTATTATTAATTTGATAAGCTCAGTGATCCAAAAGTTAATTGGCCTAATTGCTGTGCCGGAGGCTGGAAGCTTCACCCCTAATCGCAAAAAATAATTTCCTCTAATGAGTAGATATAAGTGACTGTTACAAGCAGTGATAGCCTAGTGGTTAAGAATTCAGCCTCTCACTCCGGGGGTCTGGGTTCAAATCCATGGCGCGCACCTCTTTACAAAAGTGCGTTTTAAATTTAAATATCACTTGCTAACGGTGA
>DWEC01001548.1:0-13174 GCA_018245735.1 Microceris miodesmiata | reverse complement strand
ATATTTACTTATATTATACGTATATACGGCCTGCAGTACTCACTCATGACATAAAAGCGATTCTGTATCAGTTCGTGTATCTCCTTGTGATATACTACGCGGCTACAAGATAGTAAATAAATTGGAAATTTTCTGTGAAAATAATACTTCTGTATACTTGTATGTACTTGATCAGTAAGTAACACTTGTTTTACCACGAAACAATTTTTATTAAATTAATTCATTGTTTAATTAAGAAAATTAAAACAATCTTAAATAATCTTCGAAATGAGCGCAAATATCTTTTAGGTTGGATAAAGATAGCCGCTGGCTGCAGTGTCGTATCTACATATGTCAGAAATCCAACAAGATCGCCCAGCGGTTCACTAAGATCTGGACCCGTTGGTCCAGATCTTAGTGAACCTAACCGCCGAACCGGGAGCCGTTAGCACGATCAGGATAAATATTCTTGACATGGACATCGGTATTTATTGTCTGTGCGAAGCAAATATCTATATAATAATATATTATTATTAATAATTGCAGTTTATCAACCATCTGGTCACAGGCTTCACAGGCCTTACACAGGCTTCTTTCTGGCCTTTTCTGGATCAGATGGCTTTGTATGCCGAGATATTATTATTATAATGTGTTGCATAAAGTCGCGGCGCGCGTTCAGCTGATTGCCCAGACTGCCCTTCTGCGGGCTACGAACGATATAAGCGATTGCAATCCGTGACGTCATAACAATGGAGCTCACCGTAGAATCGCCCTGACCCGCTTCGCGACTCCGAAACTGGAACAGTGGCAGAAAAAAACGAAACCACCTCCAAAATCTCAACGAGAGCGAAAACTGCGAACGTGTATGGGCATTGTACATTTCAATTTTGGTAATTTGCATGTAACATACGGGCTATGAACAAATTTTCGGAACATCTTGTTGAAAAACATCTCACTGCAAATTTTTTAAATAAAATTAATTTAAATTTTTTTACTTAATTAACTGTTTTCTTTGATGAGGTAGTAAAAGTACACTTACAGGTTACACCAGTAACGTTTACTTAATACTATGGAATAGGTGAGCCTATCGCCATAAAAAAGGGCACGAATCCAGAGTACGAGCCACTACGAAGAATTTTATTTTAGAAAAACTACCCCGAGGGACGGAACCCCAGAGCCTTTCTATCAGTAGTCGTGCTTACAACCACTCAACCAAAAACGCAGTTTATTTATATGACTGCCAAATGATTACACAAGCAAAGACCGTTCTTTATGTATTTAAAATTTATTGACCACAATAATAAAAATATTTATACAATGTGTCCTTACTAAATAGCCGAAAGAAATGTTTCGAATGAAAGTGATGTCGTGCATTATACACGTACGTGAACCACTGGAGATTATTTTTAAGGATTACGTCATCGTGTATATAACAATAAAATTACTCACAGTATAGTAGAGAA
Source organism: Microceris miodesmiata (assembly GCA_018245735.1). NCBI lineage: Eukaryota > Metazoa > Arthropoda > Insecta > Lepidoptera > Hesperiidae > Microceris > Microceris miodesmiata. Next base: position 11,732 of record DWEC01001548.1, on the reverse strand, counting down.
TATGAAGGTGCAAATCTTTAATGTTTTTTAACGAAGGCGGCGGACATGTTTATGTACCTGGACAAGGAAAACTTCTCGAAGCTTTTTTACTTCCCCGTGTCGGTACGCACGAGCTGACCTTACCTTTAGCTTTGTTGGCGTTAATAGTGATTTATAACTTCAGTGCAGGTCTCCTCCTAACTATTATTTAGTTTGTTTTCCCTGTTTCCCGAAAGTTGCCAACTCGTCTACACTACCAGATTATTAGCCGTTCGCTTCTTGTACAAAGCTTTATACGTAAATGATCTTCCTCAGTGTTTTTATTGATGCTATGTTGACTGATTTAGCGTTTCGCACAGTACAATCCTATTAAGATATTTCAGTAAATGAACAAGAGAACACGTGTTATGAAACTAAATTGTAATTTTAAGTAAGTAACTAAATTGTAACTTTCTAATGCTGAATGGCTGTCGCAACAGAACGATGAAAATCGAAAGGAATATTGACAGTTTTATTTTTATCGATTTTATTTTGTAGAGAAGCGCCAGTCTGCAACATTCCCGAGTGCGATATTTTCTGATTTTTTATGTACAGAGACCAACCAACGATTAGATAGCAGTCACAAATAACAGATGTCTCCACGTGGTCTTGAACAGAAATGTAGAAATATCTAGATTTTAAACTAAAGGAACTCTATAGTGCTCGATCTGGGAATCGAACGCAAGACATCTCAATTAGTACTCGCGCTTTCAACCGCCGGTTTCAAAAACTTTGGACTTCCACGTCAACCATTATCTGACCTATCTGATCAAGATAACTGAGTCTTGTTTTCTTCGCTACCTGTTTCCATCAAGCATAAATATGTTTCGGGTAAAATATTAATGCAACACAACCTTATTGTTTACCGTTTTAATGGTAGAAACAAACGATTTGAAGAATTATTCATGCTATCCGCTGCTACTAAACCTACTTAGTTATGCGTCTCCTATAATATGCACCCTTGTTGTGTGCGCGCCGGCGTTCTGAATGAATACTGTTGGATAGTTAAATCAATACTAAAATTATACATAACTGCGAAAAAGTGTCTGTCTATCTGTCTGTTACCTCTTCACGCTTAAGCCGCTGAAGCGGTTTAAATGAAATTTGGTACGGAGACAGGTTGACTCCCGGGGTAGGACATAGGCTACCTTTAATTGCGAAAAAAGGAATTAAAGTAGTTGAAATAAGGGATGAGTTCGTGATTATAAAAAAAGAAAACCATGAAACTCTGTATTTACGTACTTAATAAGAAGCAAATTAATATTTGTTCTAGCCTTTTTCAAATGACAACCTACATGGGGATGAAATATGTAGTAGATGAAAGTAAGCATATAGGACCAAACGAATCTGTTTAGGTTTAATGTGCGAATGTTTATTGTAGCAAATTCTGGATGCGACAAGCCGAGAACAGGGTACGATGTTGCTCATTGTGGAAGGCTTATGTCCACCTGTGGACTGAAATAGGCCGATGATGATGATAATGATGATTTATTGTGATGAGGCGGCGGTGAAAACAAATGATTTTTCCCAAAAAATTCAAAATGCTGCGCGGACAAAAGCTAGTGAAATGCACGTATAATCGGCCAGCAATACATCTTGAGTCAAAATCACCGGCTCGAGCGATTACCTTTGTCTCACAAACTACCGGGATATAGGAAGTACTCTTACGTAGAGCTGCACTTATGGTAAATGTAACGTCAGCAAATGCACTTTATTCACTAGCTTCAATCTTTAGGGAAAACGGAAGAGGAAGTCCGTAGCCATGACGTTTTAAAACCGCCTATTTGAACCGTTTTACTATTCTAATATTTCTTCCGTTTAATGTATATATTTTCTGACGTAATTGCGATTATACCAAGATGTAATATATATTTTACCAAGTTGCATTAATGATTATTCATTTTACATAAATAATGACAATGTTGAAAAAAATGTTATCAATGCTAAAATATACGCCAATCCGCCCAACACCGTTAAATCTTCTATCACATGGTATCACACACTTTGGTGAAACAGTCAGTTGCAAAAAAAGTATAGTATCAATGTATACATGTATACCAATATAAAGTATATCAATATAAAGGTATACTATCAATGTGCATAAATACCGCATTAGCTTCGGCAATGTTTGCCTCCGGCTGATGTTGTTTCCGTCGCGGGTCAGTGCCGAAGTCATTGGGGTAATTTCTCGCCGGAACCCTCGGAATTGTAAATTATTCGATCGTTATTAACAGTCTATTGGGCGCAGGTGCAAATTCGCCCAATTTAATTATTTAGCCGACGCAATAACCTGCGCATACCTTAGATTAAACCCGAGACTGCTTTTTATATTAGGTGGATAACCATTTTTAATCAACTCTAAGTAAGATAATGAACGTGTTTTCTCACTTAGCTGTAAACGTGTTCATTACAAATAGTTTATGTACCTTATTTCATTTAAAAATGGAATAATTCAGTTGGTAATGAAAATGAGAGCCAACAGGTATTTAATCTACTGAACACCGCACCGTACCAAGCCCGGACAGATACTACAAAGGTGCTAGCTAATAAAGAACACCTGTCTCTCCGTAAGACAGGCATACTTACGTTTCACATGACGTTGTATAATTAACAAATTTATTCATTTAATATTTATTATATGATATTACGGGATACAAAAAACAGATTTAAATGGCGGACTTGATTACAATAACGCATTTATCTACCTACCTAAGTTACGTTGCGTTAAACGACAACTTCATTCTGATAGCCACTGGGTGTACGATATACGAGTACTTACCCTTCGATTTCTGTGGCGCGGTAGTGGCAAGACGGGCCGTGCCTTTGCATACTGAAATGGGTATTAGGGTTGTTTTGTTTAAATGTTTTATATTCGCATTTAGTTTTCCACAGGCGACGACAATATTTCCAGTGGAAAAAGGGTTAAATAGTAGATTCGCATATAATTTTATAGCAATTTCGATAACCAGCATGCCTCGTGATGTAGCTTGGAGCGTGATACGACTCGATTATATAATACTGTGATCTCACCATTGACGCTTCTTATAAATCAAAGAGCAATATGAAACGTACTAATTTTGTTATTACCATTGTAGATATTGCGCAGACCGGTGTCGTACATTGATTAGATGATATTCGTTAGTTGCAAAGTGTTCGAGCAGCTTGTATTTCAACCCTTGTATGTATATATGTAGATATAATCAGCTTGCAATGATAGTATTTTTTAATTGTTTGCAGATGCCCTCAGTTTGGTACGCAAATACAATAATAACAAGTCTAATAAAACATCTGACAATCCCTCAGATTAGATCTCTGAATAGTTTATGATTTAAGCAATGTTTTATCTGTACATAGCGTTATTTTCACGGTCTCGTAAAGGTTTCATATATTGATTTAGGATTACAACGTTCACTATTTTGAGAAGGATCAGCCGTTATATTTTATGTATATTTTTATAATAATATTATCTCCGACACTCGAAGCTCTGTTCGCCTCCCCGACTACCACTTCTGTCGCTTTTTACTACAGAAATTAAATATAGTATTGAGTAATGAAGTAACAAATCCGCTATGAAGCTAAAAACAAAATTGCAACAAAATATTTAGTCTTATAATTTACCGTAGTTACGCGCGAGCGCTTTTTGCTATAGAAAAATACGTACGTATCCTATAGCATATAATCTACTACACATGTGTACGAGTGACGGGTACTGGAGAATCACGCACTACCCAGCCAGCGCCTGTACCCTCAGTTGACCTGCTCATAGACGCTAAATAAATATAACACGTACGCTACATTTGTCATACATTGACAACTTGTACATCGATGAACTCGCGCCGCTGTTGCTAGACAACATAACGTTGGACAATATTTATAGATATTTTTACGCATCTCCATCATCATTATCATCATCATTAGCTACTCTTTTTTCGTTTCGTGGATACGAGTCTCTTCTCAGAATGGGGTATCATTATTATCTCAAGCATCCGTAGTTTAATGGTGTTCGGTATGGAAAATAACAATTCAATTTGGGGCGCTCTGAACGTAGCAGAGGTCGTAGTTAATATGGCGCACACAAACTCCATGATTTTTAGAAGAGACACATGTTTCTAATAAATAATTGATGGTAGGGATAGTGTACTGAATGCCTAGTACTTATATACTACGCTGTAAATACAATGACAGAAAGTTGGTTATATTCATGTCAACTAGACGCAGCGTTCCTAAAGTTAAATACCTGTTTTTTTCTATTGCCGATTCGAGTAGTTCGAGTGCGAAAATGTTTCTAGTTCATTATACTTATTGATTATTCAACGGTCTCCAAAGTATGTGAATTTTATCAAGATTGAAATGAGCATGCCGCGTTGATATCTACTGGCCTTTAAAATTAAGAATATATTTTGCATCATGATCGATTCGATAAGACTTTAGGTCCTTTAAAGTCAAAAAGTTAACGTGCGATAAGGACAATGCTAAAGCGGTTCAGTTGCCCGCTGTGTCGGCGGCGCTGCGGGACGATTATAGCTAATCCAGACAGATGTCCCCATTACAATATTTGGCCAACGGACGAAGCTGCTTCTGAGTCCGCGGAGATTACGTCTGGCTTTAAAAAAATTTCTTTATCCCTTTATACATCGTTTATCATATAAATAAAACGTACATATAAAACATTATAACAAAGCTGCTTAACAATAGAATATAAATGAAGGTTGGGTCCTGTATTATACTTATATGTTTCTTATACGACGTGACTTCTCCGCGCTGGTAAGGTAACAGCCGTACAAATTGTAAAATCTATTTCATCCGCAGCATATAATATGTTCCAAGATAATTAATAACTTTTACGATAGCGGCAGGACTATAAGGTGCAGTACAACGCAATGCGACAATGATCTTGGCCTTGCGCGTGACGCAGCAGCCTTGACACGATTGCGTCTTGGCAGGAGGTTTTGTTTTATGCTCATTTCAACAACAAGATACGTAACACCCTACAGCATGTAAGGGTCCAGTAAAGTTTCTACGACTGCAGCTACGTTCGTAGCTCATAGTCTCGTAGTCTCGTAGCCTCGTAGTAGCCCACCGAAGCGGGAACTAAGCCATTCGTCGTAGCTACGTTTTAGCGACCCCACCGGGTTGACCTAGTTGGCTACAGGCCACTGTATATAACAGAAAATGCAACCTTAAGTACAACGATACAAGGTACCAAATTGGTTTGGCAAAATATTTAATATAAATAACATTTAAGACTTTTATTTCAAATAATATTTGTGGTTTTGAAATGTTATTTGCGAATGAGTTTGCTCTACAATCACTGACTCATTGTAATGCATTAAAAGTGCATACATACAAACATCCCTGAAATTCATATTTATTTAATGTGTGTATACTAGACGTTACTTACTCGTACTATTGCCTGCTCGCATTTTATATAAAAACTGTGTATACATTTCGTAAAAGGCACGAAATATAAAGGAAAAATGAGAAATAAAAAGTTTGTTTTTTCGTATAAAACTTAATTTTAAGCAAGTAGTATCCTAAATGCTCGTATTGCTGCATGTATGTTGCATGTATGACGCTGGTCTGATTAAAAACAATTTATCCACCTTGTTACTTGACTGAATATAATAAAATTGTTGGTTATATTTAGTACAAAGATAAAGTTACTCAATTTGATATTATATTATATTTTATATTAAACGTTGCTTTAGTTGGTTTAAAATAGAAACCGTGCTTTGAATTTCCACTCTGGAAATTTGTAGCTTTAAAATGTCGGCTCACAAAGTTACTCGTGTGTACATACATATTATATATATCCGCAAGTTTAAAAATCACCTGCTGTAATATGAAATACTAAGACACGACAAGGAAAGCTTTGGAAATATTACTTATTTTTAAGGTTACATTGTTAATTCTTGTCTAATTACGTGAGTGTATTTTGAGAATTTTTGTAAACCTGTAGTAAAAAACATGCTACTTTTCTCTGAATGTGCTGCAATAAAATACATTTAAATTTTTAAAAAAATCCATCAAAATCAAGTCCTTCATTGACCTGTTATGGGACAAAGGGTACTTTGTCATTAGATAGCGACGAGATAGAGGTTGCCAAAGATTCAAGTATGTCAAGATTTTGCCCAACTTAAATAACAATGTACAGGAGTGTAAGATGCACAAATATCATCGAAATGTTTTCAGTTGCGGAAAGAAATATCCAATTCAGTATTTTTATACTCAGAGCTCCATGTAAGGATCGAACCCAGACTCACGAAGTGAGAGGTTGAATCCTGAAACATGAAACTGTCACTGCTTTTATTTAAAATATATTAATATAGGTATCACTAGCGACAGAAAACAGTTTATATACATTTTGAACCGAACAAGCTGTGGAACTTTTTTTAGAACTATATATGTATATGTATAACCTGGCGACCAGGCAGGCGGACCACCTGACGCTAAATTTTCGCCCTGACCTGTAATCGATGCCACCATCAGATGAGACATCAGTGCGTTGCCGGTTTTGCAGAACACTTTTCTTACCTACATTTTCAAAGTATTCGCTGAGAGTTAATTTATTATTACGACGGCCTCCTTGATCGAGTAGTTTCAAGTATGGCTACTGAGGGAGAAGTCATAGCTTCGATCCTCGGTTGTTATTGACTTTTTCTGATTTGAAATTTCTAGTAGTACCTTCGCGTCTGGATTAGTTCACGGTGTATGGCAATACCACTTTCAATCTCACCACCATTTTCAATGATGGGACGTATAACGTAAGCGGTACACTCCTCTGCTTAACACTTCGACGAGATACAAGCGTGACTTAACTTAATTGTTACCTTTTATTATTATTACAATATGATCACGACGGATCCGTACGGAGGGGAGGGAGCATCGCGTATGACAGACTAGAAGGTTCAACTGGAATATAAAATGAATTATAGTTTCAAGAAAAATGATTGTTTTAACTGTGTTATAATCATTTTATACATTCACAGCTTAAGTTTTAATAAAAGTAATATCGATATCTGGATGCGAGATAATGGAGTGCGACACGTCGTCGAAAGGCCCGCGGACTGTTTTATTTATTTCTGCTTCACTCGTCACATGCATGCAATAAATAATTGTAATGTTCACCGTGCACTTGTATATATATTACATTCCAACTCATTTCGGTTTTGTTCTTACAACATATATTATTTCGATAACAGACATACATTAAATTTATTGTGTCTACCCGGGTGTAAAATTAACTGGAAATGTAGATATGTACTCGTGTACCAGTGTGTATGGTTATCAGTTGTCCTCTACCGACTAGTTTGCGATCAGGTAGCTGTATAAGTTTTCCATGGTCTTATTATTACGAGTGGCAGCAGCGCCTTCTGGAAGACGACAGTCCCTCCACCTAAGCGATAGTGTCGCCAACTAAGCGACGTTGCAGTAATTCGTGGAGTAAGAATTTCGTGGCAATACCCACATTAAGGCACGCTATGATAATTCTATTTATACCAAGCATCACATGATTAGAAGGATCATGTACGTCCACGGTGTCGTACAGATAACAGTGGCGAAACTTCGTACATTGGAGCCACCACTAACACGAACACATAAGGTACGAGCAAGCGACATGACTCATGGTTCCACATTACAAAGCAATGTTCTAAATGAATGCTTTTTACTTCACTTTTGTATATATATAGGTACATTGTTCAAGCGGCGTGATGGATGCGATCGGCGGCTAATTGAGTGGAATGAGGCAAGGCGCAATTTATTGAACGTTTGTGGCGTTGTTTCATGGAGTGCTTTATTTTAGTACTATTGCTTCTGCTCCGGTTACGTGATGCGGACGGCTCGACATTTATTACTCGCACCCACCAGTCAATGTATTGTTTGACAGTTACAAACACATGTTTTTGAATTGTAACAGACACGATATGTTCCCATGGTAATGTACAACCTTGTCTCGGTAATTGTGAGAAAAAAGCCTACTCGACAGAAGTGTCATAATTAAATCATATTACAATAGATATGAAAATGTACTAAACTCAATATGAAAATCTACTAAATGGGTCTGCATCGAGTTATGGAGGGGGAGGAGGGATTTTTAAACTAATAAGAAGGGCTGTAAAGTAAATCCGTAGGATTAAATTTAAATGTAATACCCCAATGTTACTGAAATTTCTAACATCCCTAATCAGACCTTTTGATTACCGCAAATTGATCTCTTATTGGCAATTAAATCTACGGTCTCCGGTGTATAATATTAATGTAAGTTTAAGAGAAAAACACATGCCTATTACTTGAAATCCTTATTCACATCTTACTCTTTTTATGTAATTTAGTTTCGCTTTCATTCGCATTGTTTTATTGTGCTTATACGAGTATATATAAATTTATGTATATATAATTGTATATATAAGAGGTGGTGAGGTGACGCATACTCGTAAGTCACACAATATTGGCTTTTAATACAACTGAAGCTACCTTCCACATACACATTTCTGAGCGACTTAGGAGTCGAGTATTTTTATATCATTTTTAACGGAAAGGACATATTTATCTCGCAAGTAAACGAAGCAGATCTCGTTGCGACTGAAAAAACATGAAAAAAATATCTTATAAAAGTATCGTGGTATTGCTGTGCACTGTATTGGCTTATATCGGCTTATTGGTTAAAACAAGGAATAGCGGGAAACTAACGGCGCTCGAGGGCTTTCTCCGGCTCTTGGCACCAATTTAATACATTTCTTTTCCATCTCTTTTATATATAAAACAGCGTCTCAGCAGTTCTCCAGCCAACAACTCTATTGTTGTTGTATAGTTCATTCACAATACTGCCTCACATTGATTCTAGACAGTACATAATCACCAAATTCCGTATTAAGTATGCGCACGCGAACACGTGTTGTTTGCATACATTGGTCCGTCAGCAGCGAGACAGCGAATTCGTTACTATTGTTAGCCATGTTCCACTACACGCGAATCATGAGCACAGTGATGGTGATATAGCAAGTCATGAAATACGCAAGCAAATTAAAAACTTTGTGATCAAATGGCGATATCACGTTTGTGGCGATGTTTGAAGGATCGCTTTGGAGAGATTTGTGAGATATGAGGTACGTCTTCCTGCTTCGTCCTTAGATTTTAACTGCGTGAAAAGTTATAAAAATGTAGTTCGCATAGTGACCCGTAACATTGAGAAATATATCGCTGCGGCGCATCACGACGCGATTAAGGCCACACGCATCCGCTCTGTACATAGTCATAACATTTAAATATCGCATTACCAATATACATAATTACACAACTCGAAATGGATACCGTTTCGTAATTTGATATCCAAATTATACATTTCCATTCCCCAAAATACATTATTAATTCATTATTAATTGGTCATTCCCGTAATGCAAAATTGAAAGTTAATCCAGTAGCGTAACATCACGCTTATACCTCGTCAAAGGGGTAGGCATAGGAGTGTAGTGTACGCGTTTCATGGAGTAGAGGGAGTTAGCGCAACCCTACGAGGATCGCTGACGCCACCGGTACGTGTAGCCTACAATTATTTGTTCATTACAATAAAAGTGCAATTTGGCAATTGGACCATATTAATTGACGTCAATATCGATGTTTTCCTCATCAATAATTAAATTAGTAAGATCATTCCTATTCTAGCATCGATAGGGCTTAGTCTAGTCTAGGAATGAGATTAAATAGTAATTTTATACATGAATTAAAATAGTTTAAATTAAATGTGTTTCTTTGGAGCCTCCGAGTGCAGCAAATGTAATTAAAGCGAGCTTGTACTAGAAATATTTAATTAGAAAAATCTGACAGAATCCGAACTTGGGATCGAACACAGGACCTCTGCTTTACTGGGCTTGCTTGCAAACAAATGACCAACGAAGTAGAACGTAGTGCCACACATACAAATATAAAAATATTGCAGACGGTCATATAGTCATACAGGTGCGTGCATGAATATTCTAAACATAGAGCATCATAGAACTGAGAACAACACGTACTCATAAGTTAGAAAAATACTGTATTGCACCGTTTTCTTAATACAAATTGATAACCTTTACAGTACACATGGAAACGTTTCAAACGAGGAGAATATTTTAGTAACGATGGATATCCATTTAGCTACTGTATAATATTTTATTACTACACAAACTATAGCAAAATCCTTTACTTTGACTCTTACTCCACAAGAGTGGCAGGCCAGTGTTTGAAATGTTATTATACAGTCCGTCGGTGTTGTTAGAGCTGGAACTGTGAATAAACTAACGGGTCAAGTTAGGCGCTGCCGTACTGGATTTGTCTTGCGCGAATTTTAAGCGGATTATAAATGGATGTTATCCTGGGTCTACGAATGCCCTAAAACTACAATGATCTCAGTAACGTGAGATTTTTGAAACATCAAACACAGCTAAAGGAAAATACATTCAAATGAGAATAAATATCAATAACTTTTCACACGCAACAACGTAAAGCGGTCTTTATGTGAAATAAAAAGCGAAAAACATAACGCGGAAAAGTTACATGACGATCGTTTAAGCTCGTAACGTTGACATCATACCTCTCTACACCAGTATTGGCAGATACGAAAACGATAAACAGGATAATGTCACAAATTCATACCATAAAGAAATCCTCGAATAAATTGGGAACAAATCTGCTGTTCGGTAACACAAACGAAACGGAGTAATCGCCAGACGCCATTACTCCTTAAGCTGCGCGCTCAATAAACATATGCCCGCCGTTTTTTGCTTCGTGATATTATTGAGTTGTTTACGGTTACCGCGCGCCAGTTTTATCTCTTTCTACATATATTGTGTAAGTGTTCTCGTTATTCGTTTATCAGAAGATATGTTTCATATCTTTTTGAATGTTTGGAGGAATGTACCTTCGCATATATATTTCTGATAGCTTCTTGTTCTCAGACTGTTCATAATGTACACTCTTATTTGGACAAATATCAATGGAATACATTAACTTATGGAAGATTTAAAAATTCATTCGTTCATATTCTTTTGCTATCGATATTATACCTAAGCGAAAAATGTCCATGACATATATTTCGTAAAATAGAAGCATGGGCAATATTTGAATAGGTATAGTATCATCACGCTAAATCTCTTGCGAGGTATGCATAAGACTGACTTCCAAATACTCGTACTTATATCTATCTTAATAGATTTCACGTGCGTCTTCCATATTCAACACTCAATTTATTTTGAAACAATCTACGTATTAACAGCGCGTAGAATGTAACAAGAAATGAGCCATCATGTTGTCGAACGCAGATTAATGTGGCGTCGCGGATACAAATTGCCATCATTAAGGCGTTATCATGTCGCACACCGTGCCGCGGCCGACGGGTTCAGTGGCGAGGGTAATGTTTGTACGAGGGCCGTGACGGGTGCGGCGCGCTCAGCTTTATGTCGGCTATCAGCTGTCAGTGTCGCGGCACGTCGCGTTGTGCCGCGCTAATTGCCGCCCGGGGCAGGGGCACTAATGGTTTGCATGTGTTTCATACATGGTTTCATACAGTTATTATTTATACAGTTGTTATAGTTTCCTATGTGGGTGATAGCACACGATGATGAGAAGCTGTGCTCTGCCATCACCAACCTACATGTCCATGTCCAGCGTGGGACCTATGGACAAAACCACTCAGGGAGGCCTATGTCCAGCAGCGACTTAAACAGGCTGACACTCGG
>DWEC01001547.1:0-13174 GCA_018245735.1 Microceris miodesmiata | reverse complement strand
ATTTCTCAATTATAACATGTATTCAAAGAATCAAAACAAGTATTACGATTTAAGATCATCTAAGGAATTCTATTTGTTTTCGATTCCCAAATATCACTTTTGTCAACTGTTATACTTATAAGCGCTTAAAGCGCTGTTGTGTGTTCCACTTCCATCCAAGTTTTCAATATAATTTCAAACTCAATGACAAAGACGCATCCATATACAGACAGCAGTGTGTAGTGCAGTGTATAGCATAATATTTTTAGATGTAGAAATAAGGTGTCATCTGCTTATTTATTAATAATAATTGTAAAATCGTGCGCGTAAAAGGTAATTATACAGTTTAATTAATTTGCACTTATTAAATAATGTTTCTTCCTTTCTAGTAATCACTGAAAACTGGTTTGTAGGTTATAGTAGTGCGATATAGAATGCAGAACAACCCCCAGGAGCTTTCATGGCAGGCGATTCAGGCTATCGTGGGGGTTAAACTACCTTCGAACGTGTTACGATTTGATGACATCGGATTTCATTTAGTCAATAATTCGGTATCGAGCGCGGAGGATTCAGATTCCGATGTGGAAATCGTCGAAAATGATTGGGAATCTGACAACAACGCATCGTCTAAACCCGAGCACTCGGACAACGAGAAGACCTCGGACCGGGAGCGCAGCGAGTCGCCCGTGCTGCACCTCGTCGAGCCGGACAATAACAATTCACCCAAAGATTTACTAGACTACAGAGATTATTTATCAAAAATGGACGCCAAAGATTTCTCCGATAAAGACCAAATGTCTCAAATCACCGATGATGGCGATAGTTCTAATGGGAATGTTATGTCAATTGAAAACTACTTGGAAGTCACATTATCTACTGACTCTGAGGCTAGTCATTTATGTAGCCAATGTAATCAAATGTTTCCCAGTGAACAGTCTCTGTCCTCTCATCAGTGTAGTGTGAAGCCCTCCGAAGAAAAGAAGTATCCTTGTCATGTATGCTCAGAGAAATTCCCTAGCTACTGGGAGCTCAGAAAACATATAAATAGTCATTTCCCTGGTATGTTGGACTCAAAGTCCAGCTTTTGTCATCTATGTCAGAAGGACTACACCAAGACTGGCTTCATGAATCACTTACGTAAGCACACAGGAGAGAGGCCATTTGTGTGTGAGCTGTGCCACAAAGCCTTTTCACAATCTAGCTCTCTGTCCATACACATGAAGTTCCACCTCAATGTGCGCAAACATGCATGCACAGTGTGCGAGAAGAAGTTTGTGACCAAAAGTGAACTGTCTCGCCATATGACAGTGCACACAAAACAAAAATCCTACTACTGTGGTGTATGTGACAAAGCCTTCACTCGATCTGACAATATGAAGAAACATGAAAAAACACATGGATAGAGACATATATTGGATACTTTTGATGTGCATGCATGGAAACATTGTTTAGTTAATTAACTGCCACACTTGTCTGCTTTTTACAATACTGGAAAATCATAAGCAGTTATTTTGTCAGTGATGATTGACAGGCTTAGCATTGATTTTTGATTCTCTTATTGCCAAAAATTTAGTCGTAATTGTTAATAGTTTTCATTATTTTATACCAAACTGAAACAATAATTTTCTAGTTATAATTTAGTCATTATTGTGTGTTTATGTGAGTGCTGAGACACTCTTGGTGTGCTGCTGTATTTGCTTTTGAGTTAGTTTTTTATTTATGCGATATCTAAATGCATGTTTGGGTTACATTTAGAATATTAGGGAAATATCTTTTACAGGTGCTCTTTATACAGTACTACATATCTGAATCCAAAGTTGCCTTTTTAGATATGATAAAGTGATATATAACTTTTGGATATGGGTCATCGTCCAATGATTCTGATAGCTATACTGTAGTGTTTGCATTAGATAGGGGAATATTTCTACAACATTGAGGCCTTCCGTTGAACATAATATGTCACAAATGCTTGTAATTGTTCCTGCTTCACTTGAAAGCTTTAATAAACTATATTTTTGTATTTACCTTTACTGCAAGGTATTTGTAATGCCAGTTGTGAAGTGTAACTTTGCCAAATTTTAGATAAGTGTATGAAGTGATTCTTATTGTACTGTGTTGTAACCAAAGCAATAATATTGTCTAATGTGCCTATTCTATTTTATAGTACTACTACACAAATACCAAATAATTTGTAGGTTTTAGAAAATTTTTAGTAATAAATTTAGAGTATATGTATTTGACAAGCCAAATTGGATTTATAGTCAATATTTTATATTATATCTGTTAGGAGTGTATTTACTACCACTTCATGAGGCACTAATTTCCTCTTTAATGGTCTCAGAAGCAAGGGTTATTTAAGCCATGTCGAACAACTAGAGTATAAGATTTCTATTTATGATAGTTAACATTTTTTAACTTTGAACAAATCATCACAAATATATTGTTATATAATAAAAATATTAAACATGGGTATATTTCCCTAAAATGTCCTTGAATGTATTTTTGTAATTATTGTATATGAAACTTTGAAAAACTCTGTTTTTATATATGTATTTGTGTTGAAAGAAATTTTACTATTTTAGTACTTTATCCCAAAGATAAGTAAATTGGCGACCAAACCAAAGCTATTTAACTTGTATTATGTGCCACTTTTCAATTGCAAGTACTAGGTGTCAATACTGTGAATTTATTGACTTTTTATATTTAGTAGTAGACAATGATTACATTTTAATATATTTATTATATCTAATTTTAAGAAAGATCAGCTGCATGACTTGTTTATAGGATAAGGAATGAGGTTGAGCCTAAAGAAAAAATACACAAAAATCTACAAGACTGACAATAATATTCAGAGGAGATATTAACTTGTGCACAAATTAAACATATTATTTATTGATGTCTTTATGGAACAGCAATTTTTACTATTTATTGAGAATGCACCTTGTTATAAACTCAACATGACAATTAGATTAGGAACCGTTTAATATGAATTATATCTGTTTTATGGGGAAAATGTAATAATTGTCGATTTTATTAAAGAGTTGTTTGTTGCAAGTTATGTTTTATTTAAATTTCTGACTAAAAAGTCATTTTCCCTTTGTTCTAGGTTACGCTAGCGATGTCTGCAAGGTTGCGTAATCTAAATCCGTATGAGTTACATAAGTACTTAGTTAACGTCTATAGTCTCAATGATAAAGGTTCCACTGGATCTCTCAAACGGGACACGTCCAGAGACCGAACAGATCTCGACGTTATACGCGAAAATCATAAATTCCTTTGGGAAGATGATGACGTTGCCGACACTTGGGAGAAGCAATTGGCTAAAAAATACTATGACAAACTCTTCAAAGAGTACTGTATTTGTGATTTAAGCCGATACAAAGAAAACAAAGTAAGTTCTATTTCACTAGTTGAATAGAATTTCTGGTATTCTTTAATATGCCATTTTAATAAATAATAATAATTTAATTAATATAATAATAATTTAAAACGGCGATTCCGAAACATCTGTTGGCGACGACGAATTCGGTACTTTGTTTATAACGTCGTTTATATGAACACCGTTTTCAAAGGCAATAATGAAAATAATTTATGTGTTCACTGCTCTCCCCTAGGCTTCACTGAGATGGGGACCGTTCCCCTATGAAACTCGAATTACCTTTTTTTGCTCCAGAGACCTTCCTTTGTGCGAGATGCAGGGAGCTTTACAATAGCCACATAGTGCCTTTTGGTAGGCTAAATATAACGCCAGTTATCGTTTACCGTTTTACACAGAAGCGAACATCTGCCTGTTTTTTTACCCCACACAACTAATTCAGACCGTTGAAATGTATTCCAAATAGAACGTATGTGAATTATTAAATAGATAGACAGTTGTAAAAAAAAATATAAAATAAGATCCAACATTTGTCATAAGCTTGAAGTATTCATAGAGGAATTTGAGGAATCCGATTGTTTGTAACTAAAACAGAACCAGAGACGAAGTTTTTCAATATTATATGCTTATAAATAATAGGTACTTTTATATAAAAAAATATTTATTGTTTTGTTTCTATTGTTACCCCCTGTGTACAAAATTGTTAAATTAATAAATAGTGCAATTCGACTCCCTGGTAAAACAATTATTGTAATAAAATGTTTTTAAAATGACTTATGAAACCAATCTTACAAGCACGTGAACGAAAAAGCACAATAAAATGTTCCTGAAGTCTTCAAACAAGTCGTAGTCATTACTAAAATGCATATTATAAAATCTAAGGTAGCACTGCGTTGGCGTGTCGAAAAGGAGGTAGTTCTAGGCAAGGGGCAGTTCCAGTGCGGCGACAAGCGCTGCAGCAGCGACAGCGGGCTCAGGTCTTGGGAGGTGAACTTCGCGTACCTGGAGGGCAGGGTGAAGAAAAATGCCCTAGTGAAACTTCGTAAGTTACACGTTACCTATAAACCCTTCATTATTAAACGTTTTATGAGAATCTATATACCACTAATTACATATCGGATTAAACGTACATGGTTTTTTCGGGATAACCCCGTATGACTTATAACATTTCAAAAAATCTGATTGCTGTATCTATACGTGTACGTGTCTCGTTGAAAATTCATTGTCATGTAAGGTTAAACCTATCAACCCATTTATTGTGTCGCTTTTGTGTGCGGGTATTCTTAAAAAAGGTGAAACACTAAGTATTAACACTAAGACTGTAAGACTCTCTATCAGGCAGGCTGCAGAAATCTGCCAACCCATACTGGGTTGGCAGATTTCTCAAACATTTGGAAGAACCGTAAGAAGTGCAAGTTGTCGTCACGATGTTGCCTTTACCAACAGACTGTTTAAATCTACTGCTGAACATAGGCCTCACTACCGAACAATTCAAACGAAGAATATAAGACAAGATTCTAATCTACTAGACCGTCATTTATCCGCTAATTCTATTGTATATTATCATTCGGCTGCTGTAGAAAATGGGTTCTATTTTAAAAACCGGACAACAAATCTACGATTATATCTGATGCCTTTAGAGTAAAATTTATTTAAGTATAAGCTGTATTTAATTTATATTACCAAACTCGTTAACCGACATGGAGCATGTTTAATGCCTTAGGGCCGATTCTTAACCGTACTCTTTGCAGGCCTGTGTCCAGAGTGTTCAGGGAAATTGAACTACAGATCCAAGAAACGCGAGGTAAAAAGATTGAAGAGAAGCAAAAAGCATAAAAAGAAGAGAAGTAAAGAAACAGCACAGTCTGAAGAGAGCGGTAGTGACGAAGTTGCAGAGACTGATACTGATCCTGCCGATGCGGAGGCTTCCACTTCGCAAACTGCTGTTGCATCAGTAGCTGCTGTAGAAGACTCTTTGTGGAAGAAGGGTTCGTTTTCTAAAATCTCTTTACTCAATTTCTTAAAATTGATATTTTACAGAAATAGCAAAAACCGGTAATAAGGCTATTTTTATATATATTTTTTATATATATATTTTTTTATATATAGATTTTTATATATATAGATTTTTTATATATATTTTTTTTCCTTAATGAACAAAACATGTTTACCTTATCATAATTTACAGGTGTGCAAGAAATTGAAGAAAAGACTAGAGAAGAAGAGT
This sequence comes from Microceris miodesmiata, assembly GCA_018245735.1. Lineage (NCBI taxonomy): Eukaryota > Metazoa > Arthropoda > Insecta > Lepidoptera > Hesperiidae > Microceris > Microceris miodesmiata. The sequence goes on along the minus strand of DWEC01001547.1, from coordinate 7,592 downwards.
TCGAAGAGTATTTAGAGGATTTGCTGCTGTAGGTATTATATATGGTGATGAAATAACGGGTATTTAATTTTCAATCAAGTGTTTTATTTGCATCCTTTTACATGATTAGATGTTGTGTGATTAAGTTAAAAAATTTGGTAGAAAATTGCTACAACTACAATCACAATGTTTCATAAACAATTTACATATCAATTATGAACAATACTTTTCTAACTACGAGCTACACGCATACTCGCATATAAAAATATAACACTAAGATCGTTCAATCAATATCCATTAACAATGCTGAAACTAACATGTCGACAAGTAAGAACAAAGGTACAGAACATCACTACACTTCTATTTTACTGTGTACTAAATCGTATCATTAAATCGTTCCAGAAGCTTCCATCATTATATATTGACTGAACAGTAATATGTAAAACAATTTCGAATAAACAATGAAAACTTAATAAGCATATAATAAAAGTCAAATAATTAACAGAGAAAAAAAAATTCAGACATTACAATAATCTTAGAATATCTAGTGTTTATCACATTCCACTCTCTCATTTACCTTAGACTCGTGTAACCATAAACATAAGAATACTTAACACATATGGCAAAATACACTTATTAGGCGCTTTAGACCTTATCTGTTTTTTTCTAGAATAAATGACTTTGTATACATTGCAACTATTCAAACGTGTAATGCAAATGCAGTTATATAAGAAATAAAGTGTATAAGCAATATAAAAATCAACATACATACTTCCAATACAATCGAGAACGTTTCGTTAGAAGCACATAATTACTCTGGGGTCTAACGCCGAACAGATCACTGGAATCTCACTGCGTAAAATTAAACAAAGTATATGAGATTGACATTTCAAAGTCCCTTATGTGGGTAAACAATTCTTTTAATCTTCGGTACACATGACTGGAGCCATACGATGTGAGCATGACACTTGGTACATAGGTCGTGATACAACGCATTCAATCAGTGCAATATATCAAAATCCAACACTCTTTTCGATGGAACCAAAGTGTACAGTATTTAATTTGCTTGTATGCAAAGAGATCTAACTGTATATTATATACCAAATTTCCTGTCAGCAGCAGCCTAAGGAAATATTTTTGGAAATAATACGTTGCTGTATGTAACTAGAACATATTGATATATGTAAATGGAATTGTTATTTTAGGACTGTTAACTGTTTAACTTTAACATGTTACGTTAAGATACGGTACAAGATGACGCTCTGTAAGGATAATTTTGTAGTCGCGCATATCCCGTAAGGGATCTGGCATAATTATATAACAGTAATATAACAATACCTTACAATTTATGTTATTGCAACGACTACTGGCTATAGAAGAATAAATAGATGTCGAATAGAAAATAAAAAAATATTATCAAATCAAAGTATAGAAATCAGCGTCTACTACTGACCTACTGAATATTGTTATAGATTTGCATATAATGTGATTGTGTTAAATATTTACCTGACTTAGAGCCAACGTTGCAACGACAAGTATATTAAAACAAAAATTAATATGTATGTAGTAACGATGACACGTTGTATCACGATTTAAGTAAAGTTAGGTGGTAGGCTAGGCTAGGTTTGACGTGTTGTAGACAGGTGGGATGCGTGGGCTACTTGTGCAGCACGCTCTTGGCGAGCTCGTCGTCGTCGGAGCAGTCCTCGTCGTGCGTGTGCGTGAGCTGGCGCGGCGTCTCGGGCCGCACGTGCGGCACCGAGCCCGCCGCCTGCGCACACCCGCCGTTACTAGCTCACTACCCGCTGCCACCTACCGCTATCCTCTATCTCTACCTGTCGCTTCTATGCAACGCGGCTTTCACTCTAATATTTGTTCATCTAATACGTCTTTTGACTCATTAGAAAAATTACATAGATCAGAATTTATTTTTAGCGTGGAACGAAGTGATGGTGCTGGCACATCATTTATTTTGATGCAAACTTTTTGTTGTGTATTCTCTCATCTACTGATTGTATGATCGGTTACAACTTATTTGGAAGCATAAAATAATAAATTACGCCAAGGAACTTCTTAGGTGGATACAAAATACACATAATTATGCTTTTTTAAAGCTGAATATGTACCTGATCATCACACTTTTATAACGCACATTTATTTTACGAGTTTTAAAACCAAGTATACACCTTTTACACCCATAAATTCAAAAACAAATTTTTAGGAATTTCTTTCCACTGAAACCGGTTAAACGGAGAGATCTTTATCAACATTATCATCATATTCAACCATTGTATCCTTCCATTTTTGGAAACAAATCGCCACTCAGAATAAGGCCACAATCTGCCAGGTTAGCTAAGTGTGGATTGGGACATGAGCCTTTTATCTTGTAATTAAATAGTTTCAAGAAAAAATATCAAGACGGTCAAATACCTTGATGTTGTCGATGACTTCTCCAGTGGACGGTTCCATCGATGTGTCCTCGCTGACGGATACGGGGTTGTACACTCGCGGGGTGCTGGAATGCCTGGAACTGTTGCCAATAATTTCATCATGTATTCAACATCTGTTTTCAACTGTCTCACGCTGCTTGTTCAATGTGACCATTAAATTACGAGTATATAGAAATGTTCATTGTAGAATTTGTATATTTAGGTATAAAAATGTGCAATTCTTACTTACTAAACATACATAAGGGCTTATAAAAATCTACAAAAGCTCGATCATCAAAACTGTGACACTCTTTATAATGATCATAATTAGTTAAATGGACTGTATGACAATTGACAGGGTTCACGATGATCAATACTAGTTGAACGGACTATACACAGCAGAATGCAGACATTATAGCGGATTACAGAAACGTGGTTAGAGGTGTAGATAAGAGTTGAGGATGGATGGGCTGACCGGTCGATGGTGGGCGTGTCGACGGTGAAGCGCTGCTCGTGCGCCACGGTGGACTCGTGCGGCATGAGCATGGCGGGCGCGCGGAACATGTAGCAGAACGGGTAGTACATCAGGTTGAGGAACGACGCCGCGTACAGGTCCGCGTACCTCACCACCTGACGACACACACTCATTTTGTATATACAATACATGAGCTTCAAGAAACTTTTAAATGTAATGAAAGCCATTCATTTGTAAAGTAAGGCCAACAAGATGTTTTAAATACAATACAAAACTGCTCCCACTCTGCCGAAATGATTCATAAATGTTAAATGAGCTGATAAAATAAATAATAAATAAGTTTGTATTCACTAAGAGACTGATGAATACAGAAAAGGGAGTTCAGATCTGTAATAAAACAAATATAGATCGATAGGTACTCTCTACTTATCGGGTCTTGGCATAACGATGTAATAATGATGATGATGGAGGTGCAACTGACCTGCGACGAGAAGAATGTCTGCCGCGACCCTGAGCGGAAGAGCGAACCCAGCATGCCGTACGCCAGGTCCATCTTGTGCGTAACGTCGCGGATGGAGGCACGCAGCTTCGATATGTCTGGTTTCTCCTTCGTACTCGAGTCTAGGTCTCTGGTGGGTGGAGAAGAGAAAGTTTGAAAATGAAAGAAATAAAAATAATTGACAAAATTTATATGTATTAAAACTCACTTTCCCATAAACTATATTTATTTATTTATTTATTTATTCTTTATTGCACACCAAAACAGGCATAACAAAGGGCGAACTTAATGCCTAGTGGCATTCTCCACCAGTCAACCCTTGGCGAATAGTAAAACGATAAATAAAAAGGCAGGTTTAAAAAAAAAAAGAGAAAAGAGAAAAAAAAAATAACAAACAAAATAAAAAGAGAACGTTAAAAAAAATATAATAAATGGAATACTTACATTTATGTTACATATATTAACTTCAACATACATATCATTACCGACACATACATATATGCAAAAGGGGCTATAAAAGATAAATATAATATATTGATATGTATATAATAAACATGAACATTTATTGATACATATAATAAATAAACAGATACTTATAATACAAACCTCGAGAAAAAAAAAAAGAAAATTTATATGTTAAGTCCACGAACATTTCTTTCCCATTATACTAGATATAGTCACCATTATATCCAAATAGTTACGTATAATATTACATAACAACCTTGAAAATCACAAATACATTCCCACTCTGAGAGGCCTGTTTCCGGCTAAACTCATAAATTTGCTTTTTAAAGTACTAATGAAGAAACTCACAAGCTGCCAGACTTCAAGAAACCAAGGATAACCCACTGCATGCTGCCAGGAGGTCTACAGTATTTAGAAGTACGACCTCCAGCTTTGAAGATTCCCCATTATTATGTGCAGTCATTACAATATAATGTTAGTTATTTGATTTGCTAATCTTCTATTCAAATTTGTATAGCACTCCTCTGCCTACATCTTTTGGGATTATCCTCAATTTATTTTTACTTGTATTACGCCTATATATGCATAAAAAAATGTTAGTCTTAAGCAGCAGTATCAGCAGCATACATAAATATTGAAACTGTGATTACAGGGGTTTGTCCTAGAGACTTTCAAAACTGGCTATTTCAAGTTACATCTCAACAACGAAATGGTGGTTAATGGAATAACATGTCTTACACCTGAGAAATATTCCTTGGAAATTTTTATCAACATCTATGGTCTATCAGCGGTGGTGTTAAACAATGTTCATCTGCGTTTCGCTGTAAGAGTACATTTTCAATAGCGAAAGCTAATATTGATATTTATTTCTAATGGTTACCAAAATTTTATGGTCGATCAATTTAGATGGATTGGAAAAGTTCCTATTAGAGTTGTACCTTTCGACTTAGCGGAAGACCGAAGAAAATTTGACTGCCATCTGCCAACGGCTAACTACCAACCTTCACTAATTGGCAGAGGCACCAGAAAAAGAATACGATTTATATGTATTTTTTTGGCAGTCCACATCATGAGTTCGATGAAGTATTGCATTCAAAAGAATTTATAAATTGTGAAATGTCGACTAAAAACAAAAATATAGAAAACGACTACTATGTTGCGAAAATAATTTTGTTCATAAAACAATTCAAGGATAATTTTGGCATTTTCAGGCCAAGAAATTGGACGACTTTTATGAATTCTTCCGGGCTCCGTGGGCCATATTTTTATATCACGATCAAGCTGACGAACTCTTTGCTATGGTTAAAGAACTGCTGCCAAAGGTTTAATATTTAACTCTCTCCATCCAATTTTGATATGTATTTCAGTTTAATTTGTTATTGTTGTGTAAATATATTGTTTATTCAAATTTAGGGACAGCACCAAGGAGATATATTGCGAGACGGTTTACGTGTGGTAGCAAGAAAACTGAGCAAAAAGGTAGTTTTTAAAAATTTTGTTTACGTCTACCTTCAACAATGTATAATTAAAGACATAAGAGATATAAGAGAATGGCAATCGGCTTAACCCTAGTCTAATTTAGAGCGTTTAACCCTATTCTAATTTAGAGCAGGTGAAGCGTGAGAGTGTTGTACCTACTTGTCGGCGTAATCTTTTGGGAAATACCGACATGATGTTAAGTCGTGCTTAGGATTTTAAGTATTGTATGTTAAAGTACGCATTGATCATACGATTTACTTACGAGTTTCTACGATAAAAGCATTTTACTTTAGAAATAAATTAGTACGAAAAATAGTATGCAAGTATCATCATATGAATCAAATGTAAATGTACTTACAAACCCACTTTATAGTTTGCTTATATTTTATGGAGTTTACTTCCACACAGGAGTCCTTTTCGGCCGACACGAAGCTACAGATCAGGGCGAAATTCGAGACGTCACCGCACATCGAGGCCATTACTGATTACGTTATAGAATGGCTTTCTGAAAACGATGTTCTACTGCCAATGTACCTGCAACCTTCGCAAAAGACCAGCTACGTGTATGGTGTGAAAGCTAATCCCGCTTTCAGAAAACGGAAGAGAACGATTACTAAACTTCTTACAGCTATTTATTAATTTTCAGATTACTTATGTATTCCCTATTTGTAATAAATATTAATTAAAATTTAATGTTTTGTCAATTTACTGAACATAGGATAATAAATCAATATCTATGTTTATATTTGGCCTTGATGTAGGTATGTATTTTGTGCTCTGTTCGATCCACAGAGACAAATGTAAGGAGAAGCTTGGAGATGCTAGATTCTGTACTAGTACTATAAATGTAGGTATATCTATCAATACGATGATGATGATCTTCCGATTGTGGCAACCAGGTACCTACTTATAAAAAATATTGTAACTATTCATAACATAAATAAATTTATATTCAGATAAATCTCACTTATCCTCATAACACGAATATTTATCCTGAACATATCTACAACCTTCGACTACTCAGATACCTATCGTCAATAGTTAGACTATTTAAACTTGAAATTAAGTTCTTTTTAGGAAAATGATCTACGAGTATGAAGTGGCCATTTAAAATCAACCATGATGCATACATGTATTATATTTCTTAAACATATTAAAACAGTTTCGTGTTAGCAGAAAATAAAGAGAAGATAAATTTTTACGGTATCATTTAAACTAATAATTACCACGTAGCAAAGTTTACCATGCCACTCACGCGTCATTGCAGGAACACGATCTGTATTGTACCATTGAAATATTAAGAAATTACCGCGTGTTACATGTAGGTGAACCTTAAATAAATAAATGAATTTTTAAGTGCCATAGCCCATAAAAATAGTTACTTGTCATCAGTCAATCACTTTTGACAGAACTTCGTACATAAATATTTTTGTATCGTGGTTACAAATAGTTATTACAAAAAAATCAATTGTACCTACTTGAAAACAATGGCCCAACCGAAGCCCTGCAAGCCGCCAGTGCTAAACGAGCTCTTGATACAGAATGTGAACACATGGGGCAACGTCCAGTACAACATTCCGTTGAGGTTGTCTAACAATGAAACCAGAACTGGCACAAGTATCGCCCATAGGCACATCCCGGCAATACCACATAGCTTGGACTGTGTTAGTACAATTCCTAATACTAAAGCTGATTTCTTCATCGTTGGCAGTTGCATAAAGTCTTACTACTTAGGTACTAATTACTTAAAAATTAAACTACTCAAGTGGAATGGGTAACTCTTAATTCACTTAGTTAAATTTACTAAATATTTATTGTAATGAACTCTTGCAGTCACCCTACGGCATTAATTGCGTGGGATTATAATTTTACAAATATAATAATTATCCGTTCCATCCAAGTCGCCGAAATGATGCTTCGGTGGATGTGCGAAGTAACGAGGCTCGATAAGATACGCAACGTACGCAAGTACGTTCGCAGAAGCCTCGGGGTACGTGACATTGCCGATAAGCTACAAGAGAGTCGACTGAGATGGTACGGACACGTAAAGAGGAGCCCTCCTGAATACATTGGGAATGTCGCTATGGATCTGAACATTGCCGGGTCCAGAAGAAGAGGAAGAAAGAAGACGAGATGGACATATACCATAGCGAAAGACATGACCGCTTGCAATGTTTCCGCGAACGACGTGTCCAATCGCACGAGGTGGAGAGAGAGGATACGGAAAGCCGACCCCACAATCAGATGGAAGTAATAATGCTTAGGA